>JAODUO010001188.1:0-144032 GCA_025642075.2 Ridgeia piscesae | reverse complement strand
ATGTTGTTATGAGAGCACTTCAGTTGGTGATTAAGTCTACAGGTGGCGTACAGACATGCAATCATGAACAAAGAGTATTTGAAGGTGCATCTTGAGTGGGTATTATGCAAAGAACCAGCCATATCACCAGCTTATATGATAATGGTTAATAGTCAATAAAAATGTGTAATAATAAATAGATACGCACACACTTGTGGTCTTTAAAAAGAATAAATAAATAAATAAATAAATATGAATAATTAAATAAGCACACGCTTAAATACACTTACACTTAAAAGACTAAAAAGTAAGATATATGCACACTATAATATACACAATTAAAGCCGTGAGGTGATAAAATAAATACAATAAGATAAATATAATAAAAGAAATATTAAAAAGTATGAATGGTTAAAAATGTTTCCCGTCTAAAGGTTTAAGTACTAATTTCTATAGACTGCAGTATTATGATGGTATGTGTTTTGACAAAATGTGTGAAGGAGGTCCAAGACGCTTAGTGCAGTGCGGTGGAAATGCAGGTCTTCGCCCTGGGTGGGCCCCAGGGCAACACTGGGCAAAAGAGGTCTTGGTGAAAAAGCCTGTTAGTAGAAAGTTTATTGAATTATCAAGTCTTGAGATACTGTTTTTTGCTGGCAGTCTATTGCATACACTTTTATTATTAATATGTTTTTGTTTGTTTGTTTGTTATTTATGTTTGGGAGAATACACCGGTTTATGAGTTGGCTTAGAATGTATTAATAGTGTGTATGGATTCTGACTTCATGTGTGTATAAATATATTCTTTATTTAATGGTTGAAAGTTGTGTAGGCATAACAATTTATGTGACGCTTGACTGAGTTGGTTTGGGGATGATTTTGTTTCACGCGGTTTTATCTGTTGTTATTCTGTATAGATTACGTTATTTTGTATTTAACATTAATAGTTGTATATCGGCTTGGCTAGTAAATAATTTTGATTGCAGATTTGGGTTTAGCTAGCAATATTAGATGTTACTTAGCTGTTTAGTAGGTTGGGTTCGTGGCTTCTTCGATGATCGTTGTTTATGTTTATCCAAGATGGCAGCTTGGCGGGAAATCCGCGGGACGTTTCAAAGTAGTTTTAGCAGTTATTGCAGCGTTGTCACACATTTCTGGTTGGCAAGGTATGTTTAGTAGAACATTCCCAATTGCTGGTGGATGTTCTAGATTCCGATCTTTAGTGTAAATATGTCTTTGTTAGAGAAATGTGCGGAGCCGTTGTCAAGTTGTTTGTAACCTCACGCATGCGCACTAACCCGGGATTTATATAAGACTGAAGGGGGCAGACTGGGGTATTCTGATTCTGTATAAGACTGAAGGGGGCAGACTGGGGTATTGGGATGCTGGCCGTTGATTGGTAATTCATGTGGTGGGAACGCACCTCCAGCAACATAAAGTCAACAGTTCATACATACAAGGCAAGAGTTCTCCTTGAATTGGTGGTTTTTATGAGCCTCAGTGGATTGCTATTGGAAAAATACCCTCTCTTGAAATCAACCCCCTGGGCCTGTCAGATTAGTGAATTGAGACATTGATGTGTGACAGAGGCGAGTGAATGCGGCTGACGTGACAGACCACAGTGAACTCTCCCTACAGCTGAGTCGGCTGGAGCACGAGCTGGCAGCCACTCAGGCGGAACTGCACCGCGTCCAAGGAGAGAGGGACTCTGTGCTCCACAGTCGCTCACCCACCCACTCCGACCCCACCACAGACAGGATCAAGGTGAGCTCTCAACACACTCACTGCTGCTTACGTACAGGTGGATAGTGACAGTGACTGAATGCACACTCAGTGTCTTAGTCTCAGAATGCCCCAGTCTGCCGTTTTCATAATACACGAAGGTGCTTCTGTGTATGACTGGTGATAAGAGCCCCTTATAAGAACCATTTCAGATACAGAACAGACTGCCCCTTTCACTGTTACAAAGAACACCCTAGTCTGTTTCCCCTTAGCCGTGCATAGAATACCCCAGTCTGCCCCTTTCAGTCTTACACAGAATACCCCAGTCTGCCCCTTCAGTCTTATACAGAATACCCCAGTCTGCCCCCTTCAGTCTTACACAGAATACCCCAGTCTGCCCCTTCAGTCTTACACAGAATACCCCAGTCTGCCCTTCAATCTTATACAGAATACCCCAAATTGCCCCTTTCAGAATACTCCAGTTCCACTTTCAGTCTTACACAGAATGTCTCCAGTCTCGCCCCCTGTCTTTACATGAATACTCCCAGTCTCGGCCCCCCTTCATCTTTTATACAGAAGGGTTCTCAGTCCGCCTCTTCATTTATACAGGAATACTCTTTCCAGTCTTGTTATTGTGAATACCCTGTCTGCACCCCCTCTCTTACACAGAATAACTTTGTCTCTTCAGTCTTATAGCAGAAAATTTGCAATCTGCCCTCATTCTTACACAGACACTAAATTCACTTTCAGTCTTACACAGAATACTCCAGTCTCGTTCCTCTCAGTCTCTATACAGAATACCCTCATCTACTTTGACAATGTCTACATTAGAATACCCCAATTTCTATAGAATGTCTCAGTTCTTTCAGTCTACACAGAATACCCCAGTTCGCCTTTTCATGTCTTACACAGAATACCCAAATCGTCTACCAGAATGTCTTCTTGTTACTAGTCTCGCCCCTCGTCTACAATAAATACAGTTCCGCTCCTTCGAATACCCCACTAGTCTTACAATAGAATTTACTCTCAGTCTTTCCACAAGAATACTCAGTCGCCAGTTTTCTTATTGACAGAATGTTCAGTCTCGCCCCTCGTCTTGCCAATAGTCAAATTCCTGTCTTGCCCTTCACAGAATACTATCTCTCAGTCTAATAGAATAGTCTTCCCAGTCCCAAGTTCCTCTCAAATCCCATACATTCAGTTCACTCTCTCGTCTGCTACACAGAATACCCTGTTCGCCCCCTCTCAGCACATCACCTCAGTCTCGCCCTCAGTTCCCACACTGCACACCTCAATTTTCACCTTGTTACAATTTTCAGTCTACTCCTCTCAGTCTTACAGAATATCTCTTCAATTTTACACACGCTCAGTCTTTACAGTCTCGCCTCTCAATCTTGATACAGAATCATCTCAGTTCTGTCTCCACGGTACTTTGGGTCTCTGCCCCCCCTCTAGTCTTATACAATTTCATCACACCCCCTTTCTCAATCTTATTTTTTTTTATTTAGTCAGTCTCTGTCTCACTCTCAGTCTCACACAATCTCAGCCCCGCTCCTTCAATCTTGTTATTATGAATCACCCCCAACCTCTCAGTCTTATTACATAGTCACTCCAGTCTGCCCCCCTCAGTCTACACTGCAATACCCAGTTCTCCTCAAATTATATAGAATTTGAAACTAGCTCCTTTCAATCTTTTATCATTTACTTTCAATTATATCACTAATGTTTCTTCATATTAATATCTTGTTTACTCAGTTTTCATACAGAATGCTAGTCTGCCCCTTTCATCTTATACACTGTCTCCTCGCTAATAATATCTGTCACTACAGAACACTCCCAGCTGTTCCCTCTCAGTTTCACGCTATATCACCCTCAGGTCTGCCCTCAGAATTTCACATATTACACTGTCACCCCCTCTCACCTTTATAGTCACCCTGCTCAGTATATACGTGAAATGTCTCGCCCTCAGCCTACTGTTAAACATCCTAGTCTGCCTCAAGCAAAGACAAACAATCCTTGCCGCTCTCAGTCTCAAAGAATTATTGAATGCAAATGTTAAATCTTGACATCTTGTGTCTACTACAAAGAATCACTGTTCGTCTCTTTATTAAAAATACTTAGGTTTACTGAGAAAGCTCAAAAACCTTAGACAACACAATACCCCAAAATCTTTCTCTTCTCAGTCTTATACACAATCTCAACTACCCTCTCAGTCTTACATACACTACTTCATACACCCAAACTTTCACATTACCACTGTCTCACCTACTTCTCAGCCTTACAGGCAACCCAGGTTTCTTCAGTCTATTATGTCTCCAGTCTCCCTTTGCTTACACAACACCCTTGTCTCTCTGCTCCATACTCAGTTCGCCCTTTTTACTAGCATCTCAGGGTCATGTTGAAAGAGACCTCTTCTTGCCAGCTTTCATAGGTTGCAATGTAGCTACTCCTCAGTCGGGGTCCAGGACAGCGAGCAACAGACGCTGACCATGATCGCCAAGATGGGCGTTTACCCCAGTGGTGGCGCCCTCCACCGACAGTTCCGACACTCGCAAGCATTCACTAAGTTCCGTAGTGCTGTGAGGGCTGTCATCGCAATATCTAGGTGAGTGACACACTGGTGACATAGTGGTGACACACTGGTGACATAATGATGACACTCATTTAGGGAGTGATTTATTGCTCACACTAATTGCTGGAATTGCTCGCATGAACAGATCTGTTGCTTGTTTCATATACCGTGATTTCTGTAAGATGACTGTTTATCAACAGAATTAACCTGCTTGAATGAACCTTACGTAATGGATAACCCCGTGGCTGGGTTTGTATACACCAAGGCACGACTGGACAGTATTGCTGCGAAATGAACAAACCCTAACGCCATCAAGTGGATAAAGGCAAAACTGATAAATCGCTCGCCAAATTGTTTGGCATACTTAGGTGACAGATTTGGTACTTGCTTAAGTTTTTCAAAAATGAACTCCTGTACTGGTGACATACTGGTGACATTCTGGTGTCATACATATTAGATATTGATGATACAGTTATGACATACTCGTGATACTAGTGGTCAGCTAGTATGTGATCCTAGATTCTTGATGTAGATATTTTGCAGTTTTGAGGTTGTTAAGAGTGAGTCACGATTTACAACTAACTGACACTGAGGTTACTGTATGACACTGAGTTAACTTGATGACACTGAGGTAGCTTTGTGACACAGAGGTAACTTGATGACACTGAGGTAGCTTTGTGACACAGAGGCAACTTGATGACACTGAGGTAGCTTTGTGACACAGAGGTAACGTGATGACACTGAGGTAGCTTTGTGACACAGAGGTAACGTGATGACACTGAGGTAACTTTGTGACACAGGTAACTTGATGACACTGAGGTAGCTTTGTGACACAGAGGCAACTTGATGACACAGAGGTAACTTTGTGACATAGAGGTAACGTGATGACACTGAGGTAACTTTGTGATACAGAGGCAACTTGATGACACTGAGGTAGCTTTGTGACACAGAGGTAACGTGATGACACTGAGGTAGCTTTGTGACACAGAGGTAACGTGATGACACTGAGGTAACTTTGTGACACAGGTAACTTGATGACACTGAGGTAGCTTTGTGACACAGAGGCAACTTGATGACACAGAGGTAACTTTGTGACATAGAGGTAACGTGATGACACTGAGGTAACTTTGTGATACAGAGGCAACTTGATGACACTGAGGTAGCTTTGTGACACAGAGGTAACGTGATGACACTGAGGTAGTTTGTCACAGCTGTGACTTTGACGTTGCTCTGTTTGCTGCAGACTGAGGTTCCTCGTGAGGAAGTGGAGACGAGCAACGAGGGGTGCAAATATTGGCGGCGTGCCAACTGACATGGGTGAGTGGAAAACCCTCGTAGACATCTGAACCCTTTTATTTTCACCCCCACAATGTAATATTTCGTTTTACAATTTCCAAGATGTTGTTTTAAACACCATTACATTTATTCACGATTTGTTGGTCAATATGTAAGTCATTAGTGTTTTCCTTTGCTCCAAGGTGTCGCCGGTGCAGCTGCGATGTCTCGATATTCTCCTGAGAGTCCCCTGCCAAGGCACAGTGAGAGGCTCTACCAGCCACATGCAGGCACTTCCAGGTAACTTCACTTACCCCCTACCCTTGCTACCCCCGTGGTAACTACAACCCCAGCTGAATCAATGACATGTACCACTACCAGTTCACCCCTGCCAGGGGTGAACTGGTTGAATTAACATATTATATGATGGTGTATGAAGGCCTTGTGAAATTTTAAAATATTTTCTTGGATTAGCAAATGCACACGGCTGGTGCTTATTCAGTACTTACAGAAACATTAACAAAATATTCAAGTACATATAGTGCTGTTTTTTTTAAAGTTTTTAAGACAAGCTTTGCACAAAGTGTATATATTTAATAACTGGACCAAATAAACAAAACATATCACTTAGAGATTTTTCTGCAGTTTTGTGTTTATAAGACTAACTACAATAGATACATATTATATATACTGCAACATAAACAGGTTAGTACGCCCTTACCAGCAGCCCTTGACCATTCCAGTGTGTTAGTGTTCTGCCCAGCAGTTAGGTATCCAATTTAATATAAGAAAATAGTGATATATCTGGTGTAAATTCAAGGAGCTCGGGTGTACCAATTGCCACGTGAAGAAAACACATCAATTGTGTAAGGACAGTGCCAACATCAATCACATTTGTTGTTGACATTTCTTTATAAAAAACAATCCAGTTTATATTCTCGTCTTCGTCTCTACACACGACGCCCCCTATGCGGGAGCGGTCAGCGGAGTTACGCCGAGTGCCACCGTACGCCTCACCGGGCTGTCCTTCAGCAGCAGTCCTGCTCGCAGGTAGGACGCTGACCCATAGTGTCAGACCCCCACTGCTGTTACTGAGTGTCTGACAGTCATCTATTCGTTACAACGCAGATTCAGTTAAGATGCAGTTGGTCATGTACACTGAATTTCTGGCGCCAGGGGGTTAACGTACAGCTGTACATTAGCACGTGTGAGTTGCAGAATACCAAATAATTTCAATAGGAAGACGAGTTAAAAAGAGCATGAATCAACTGTTTAGAAATTCGAGTTTATATATCTTAATTTCACAATTATAAAATAGAGGGTGCCACTTATAATGATGGACATTCAGAAGTGTTTGTTGTCAGAATCCAACTCGGCAAGATGGCAGTTGGCCATCAGATGTGTATGGTATTCATTTGAATATACATGGAGATATCTGTTGCCCTACAGAGAGATGCTGACAGCCCTTGACCCCATGCCAATGAATAAACTAACTAACAGATCAACCAGCAAACCCATCACCCAGCTACTCACCAGCACCAAGACGAAGTTGCAAGTGTTCAAGTCGTTCTATGTAGTTGTCCTGGTCATAGCCATTGGTGTGAGTGAGGTAGGGTGATTGTGCCCCACCGTCGGACAGTGAGGGGGGAGGGGGCGGGGTCGACTCCAACATGGGGTCAAGGGCTGTCAGCATCTCTCTGTAGGGCAACAGATATCTCCATGTATATTCAAATGAACATCACACACATCTGATGGCCAACTGCCATCTTGCCGAGTTGGCTTCTGACAACAAACACTTCTGAATGTCCATCATTATAAGTGGCACCATCTATTTTATAATTGTGAAATTAAGACATATAAACTCGAATTTCTAAACAGTTGATTCATGCTCTTTTTAACTCGTCTTCCTATTGAAATTATTTGGTATTCTGCAACTCACACGTGCTAATGTACAGCTGTACGTTAACCCCCTGGCGCCAGAAATTCAGTGTACCTGACCAACTGCATCTTAACTGAATCTGCGTTGTAACGAATAGATGACTGTCAGACACTCAGTAACAGCAGTGGGGGTCTGACAATATGGGTCAGTGTCCTACCTGCGAGCAGGACTGCTGCTGAAGGACAGCCCGGGGGAGGCGTACGGGGGCACTCGGCGTAACTCCGCTGACCGCTCCCGCGTAGGGGGCGTCGTGTGTAGAGACGATGACGAGCGAAACGAAGCCGACTGCGATGTGTACCTGGGGAGACAATCACATGTTAGGTCCAACACACTGGGCATGACATATCGCAGGGGGACAGAAGGGTGTGTTAACACACTGTGGGCATCGTAACATGAAGTGGAGCGTCAACAACAAATGTGGTGGGGTATTATTACTGTAGAAGAATACCTTAAGATTGTAGTATAATTATGTGATGATGATGTGCAATGAGGTGAGTAGACGATTCTGTGGCAATTGGTACACCCGAGCTCCTTGAATTTACACCAGATATATCACTATTTTCTTATATTAAATTGGATACCTAACTGCTGGGCAGAACACTAACACACTGGAATGGTCAAGTTGTAATGCTACTAGCACCCCCCCCCATTAATCCTAGTATGCCCTGGAGGCTGCTGGTAAGGGCGTACTAACCTGTTTATGTTGCAGTATATATAATATGTATCTATTGTAGTTAGTCTTATAAACACAAAACTGCAGAAAAATCTCTAAGTGATATGTTTTGTTTATTTGGTCCAGTTATTAAATATATACACTTTGTGCAAAGCTTGTCTTAAAAACTTTAAAAAAAACAGCACTATATGTACTTGAATATTTTGTTAATGTTTCTGTAAGTACTGAATAAGCACCAGCCGTGTGCATTTGCTAATCCAAGAAAATATTTTAAAATTTCACAAGGCCTTCATACACCATCATATAATATGTTAATTCAACCAGTTCACCCCTGGCAGGGGTGAACTGGTAGTGGTACATGTCATTGATTCAGCTGGGGTTGTAGTTACCACGGGGGTAGCAAGGGTAGGGGGTAAGTGAAGTTACCTGGAAGTGCCTGCATGTGGCTGGTAGAGCCTCTCACTGTGCCTTGGCAGGGGACTCTCAGGAGAATATCGAGACATCGCAGCTGCACCGGCGACACCTTGGAGCAAAGGAAAACACTAATGACTTACATATTGACCAACAAATCGTGAATAAATGTAATGGTGTTTAAAACAACATCTTGGAAATTGTAAAACGAAATATTACATTGTGGGGGTGAAAATAAAAGGGTTCAGATGTCTACGAGGGTTTTCCACTCACCCATGTCAGTTGGCACGCCGCCAATATTTGCACCCCTCGTTGCTCGTCTCCACTTCCTCACGAGGAACCTCAGTCTGCAGCAAACAGAGCAACGTCAAAGTCACAGCTGTGACAAACTACCTCAGTGTCATCACGTTACCTCTGTGTCACAAAGCTACCTCAGTGTCATCAAGTTGCCTCTGTATCACAAAGTTACCTCAGTGTCATCACGTTACCTCTATGTCACAAAGTTACCTCTGTGTCATCAAGTTGCCTCTGTGTCACAAAGCTACCTCAGTGTCATCAAGTTACCTGTGTCACAAAGTTACCTCAGTGTCATCACGTTACCTCTGTGTCACAAAGCTACCTCAGTGTCATCACGTTACCTCTGTGTCACAAAGCTACCTCAGTGTCATCAAGTTGCCTCTGTGTCACAAAGCTACCTCAGTGTCATCAAGTTACCTCTGTGTCACAAAGCTACCTCAGTGTCATCAAGTTACCTCCGTCACAAAGCTACCTCAGTGTCATCAAGTTACGTCTGTGTCACAAAACTACCTCAGTGTCATCACGTTACCTCTATGTCACAAAGCTACCTCAGTGTCATCAAGTTACCTCTGTGTCACAAAGCTACCTCAGTGTCATCAAGTTACCTCCGTCACAAAGCTACCTCAGTGTCATCAAGTTACGTCTGTGTCACAAAACTACCTCAGTGTCATCAAGTTACCTCTGTGTCACAAAGCTACCTCAGTGTCATCACGTTACCTCTATGTCACAAAGCTACCTCAGTGTCATCAAGTTACCTCTGTGTCACAAAGCTACCTCAGTGTCATCAAGTTAACTCAGTGTCATACAGTAACCTCAGTGTCAGTTAGTTGTAAATCGTGACTCACTCTTAACAACCTCAAAACTGCAAAATATCTACATCAAGAATCTAGGATCACATACTAGCTGACCACTAGTATCACGAGTATGTCATAACTGTATCATCAATATCTAATATGTATGACACCAGAATGTCACCAGTATGTCACCAGTACAGGAGTTCATTTTTGAAAAACTTAAGCAAGTACCAAATCTGTCACCTAAGTATGCCAAACAATTTGGCGAGCGATTTATCAGTTTTGCCTTTATCCACTTGATGGCGTTAGGGTTTGTTCATTTCGCAGCAATACTGTCCAGTCGTGCCTTGGTGTATACAAACCCAGCCACGGGGTTATCCATTACGTAAGGTTCATTCAAGCAGGTTAATTCTGTTGATAAACAGTCATCTTACAGAAATCACGGTATATGAAACAAGCAACAGATCTGTTCATGCGAGCAATTCCAGCAATTAGTGTGAGCAATAAATCACTCCCTAAATGAGTGTCATCATTATGTCACCAGTGTGTCACCACTATGTCACCAGTGTGTCACTCACCTAGATATTGCGATGACAGCCCTCACAGCACTACGGAACTTAGTGAATGCTTGCGAGTGTCGGAACTGTCGGTGGAGGGCGCCACCACTGGGGTAAACGCCCATCTTGGCGATCATGGTCAGCGTCTGTTGCTCGCTGTCCTGGAAGCCACCTATGAGCACGAGCAGGTACTTCTTCTGATAGATGAGCGCCTTGCGGAAACTCTCCGACTTGAGGTAGCGGCCGTACAGCCTATGAAGCTGGCAAAGAGAAGGTCTCTTTCAACATGTGACTCAGCACCCTGGGGTGTAAGGTTAAAAAGGGGCAGACTGGGTATGTTGTGTAAGACTGAAGGGGGGAAGACTGGGGTGTTTTGTGTAAGACTAAAGGGGGAAGACTGGGGAGTTTTGTGTAAGACTGAAGGGGGCATACTGGGGTGCTCTATGTAAGACTGAAGGGGGCAGATTGGGGTGTGTTGTGTAAGACTGAAAGGGGGAAGACTGGGGTGTGTTGTGTAAGACTGAAGGGGGCATACTGGGGTGCTCTATGTAAGACTGAAGGGGGCAGATTGGGGTGTGTTGTTAAGACTGAAAGGGGGAAGACTGGGGTGTGTTGTGTAAGACTGAAGGGGGCAGCCTGGGGTGTTTTGTGTAAGACTAAAGGGGGCAGACTGGGGTGTTCTTTGTAAGACTGAAGGGGGCAGACTGGGGTGTTCTATGTAAGACTGAAGGGGCAGACTGGGCTGTTCTTTGTAAGACTGAAGGGGGCAGACTGGGATGTTCTATGTAAGACTGAAGGGGGCAGACTAGGGTGTTCTTTGTAAGACTGAAGGGGGCAGACTGGGGTATTCTGTATAAGACTGAAGGGGCAGACTGGGGTATTCTGTATAAGATTGAAGGGGGCAGACTGGGGTATTCTGTATAAGACTGAAGGGGGCAGACTGGGGTATTCTGTATAAGATTGAAGGGGGCAGACTGGGGTATTCTGTGTAAGACTGAAGGGGCAGACTGGGGTATTCTGTATAAGATTGAAGGGGCAGACTGGGGTATTCTGTATAAGATTGAAGGGGCAGACTGGGGTATTCTGTATAAGACTGAAAGGGGCAGACTGGGGTATTCTGTATAAGACTGAAGGGGCAGACTGGGGTATTCTGTATAAGATGAAGGGGCAGACTGGGGTATTCTGTATAAGATGAAAGGGGCAGACTGGGGTATTCTGTATAAGATTGAAAGGGGCAGACTGGGGTATTCTGTATAAGATTGAAGGGGCAGACTGGGGTATTCTGTATAAGACTGAAGGGGCAGACTGGGGTATTCTGTATAAGACTGAAGGGGCAGACTGGGGTATTCTGTATAAGATTGAAGGGGCAGACTGGGGTATTCTGTATAAGATTGAAGGGGCAGACTGGGGTATTCTGTATAAGATTGAAGGGGCAGACTGGGGTATTCTGTATAAGATTGAAGGGGCAGACTGGGGTATTCTGTATAAGACTGAAAGGGGCAGACTGGGGTATTCTGTATAAGACTGAAGGGGCAGACTGGGGTATTCTGTATAAGATTGAAGGGGCAGACTGGGGTATTCTGTATAAGACTGAAGGGGCAGACTGGGGTATTCTGTATAAGACTGAAGGGGCAGACTGGGGTATTCTGTATAAGACTGAAGGGGCAGACTGGGGTATTCTGTATAAGACTTGAAGGGGCAGACTGGGGTATTCTGTATAAGACTGAAAGGGGCAGACTGGGGTATTCTGTATAAGACTGAAAGGGGCAGACTGGGGTATTCTGTATAAGACTGAAGGGGCAGACTGGGGTATTCTGTATAAGACTGAAGGGGCAGACTGGGGTATTCTGTATAAGACTGAAGGGGCAGACTGGGGTATTCTGTATAAGACTGAAGGGGCAGACTGGGGTATTCTGTATAAGACTGAAGGGGCAGACTGGGGTATTCTGTGTAAGACTGAAAGGGGCAGACTGGGGTATTCTGTTAAGATGAAGGGGCAGACTGGGGTATTCTGTTAAGATGAAGGGGCAGACTGGGGTATTCTGTATAAGACTGAAGGGGCAGACTGGGGTATTCTGTGTAAGACTGAAGGGGCAGACTGGGGTATTCTGTTAAGACTGAAGGGGCAGACTGGGGTATTCTGTTAAGATGAAGGGGCAGACTGGGGTATTCTGTGTAAGACTGAAAGGGGCAGACTGGGGTATTCTGTGTAAGACTGAAGGGGCAGACTGGGGTATTCTGTGTAAGACTGAAAGGGGCAGACTGGGGTATTCTGTGTAAGACTGAAAGGGGCAGACTGGGGTATTCTGTATAAGACTGAAGGGGCAGACTGGGGTATTCTGTATAAGACTGAAGGGGCAGACTGGGGTATTCTGTTAAGACTGAAGGGGCAGACTGGGGTATTCTGTATAAGACTGAAGGGGCAGACTGGGGTATTCTGTATAAGACTGAAGGGGCAGACTGGGGTATTCTTGTAAGACTGAAAGGGGCAGACTGGGGTATTCTGTTAAGACTGAAGGGGCAGACTGGGGTATTCTGTATAAGACTGAAGGGGCAGACTGGGGTATTCTGTTAAGACTGAAGGGGCAGACTGGGGTATTCTGTATAAGACTGAAGGGGCAGACTGGGGTATTCTGTATAAGACTGAAGGGGGCAGACTGGGGTATTCTGTATAAGACTGAAGGGGCAGACTGGGGTATTCTGTATAAGACTGAAAGGGGCAGACTGGGGTATTCTGTGTAAGACTGAAGGGGCAGACTGGGGTATTCTGTATAAGACTGAAGGGGCAGACTGGGGTATTCTGTATAAGATGAAGGGGCAGACTGGGGTATTCTGTTAAGATGAAGGGGCAGACTGGGGTATTCTGTGTAAGACTGAAGGGGCAGACTGGGGTATTCTGTATAAGACTGAAGGGGGCAGACTGGGGTATTCTGTATAAGACTGAAGGGGCAGACTGGGGTATTCTGTTAAGACTGAAGGGGCAGACTGGGGTATTCTGTGTAAGACTGAAGGGGCAGACAGACTAAGGGGCACTTCTGTATAAGTGAAGGGGCAGACTGGGGTGATTCTGTATAAGATCTGAAAGTGGCAACTGAGGTATTCTGTGTAAGATGAAGGGCAGACTGGGGATTCTGATAAGACTGAAGGGGCAGACTGGGGTATTCTGTAGTAAGACTGAAGGGGGCAGACTGGGGTATGTCTGTGTAAGACTGAAGGGGCAGACTGGGGTACCTTTAAGACTGAAGGGGCAGTTCTGGTGGTTCTGTGCTCAGCGACTAGTAAGGGGAGTCAGCTGACGAGCGCATACTGCTCTGTATAAGCTATTAAGGCAGACTGGGGTTCTGATTAAGATGAAGGGGATTCATTCAGATAGCATACTGGGCTTATAAGACTGAAGGGGAGACTCTTGCTTGTTGTATGACTGGGACTAGTCTGGGGTGCGTTCCCACACAGATTGAAAGGGCCGCAGCTGGGGTTTCGTATAAGACTGAAGGGGCAGACTGGGGTATTCTGTATAAGATTGAAGGGGCAGACTGGGGTATTCTGTATAAGACTGAAGGGGCAGACTGGGGTATTCTATGCACGGCTAAGGGGAAACAGACTAGGGTGTTCTTTGTAACAGTGAAAGGGGCAGACTGGGGTATTCTGTATAAGACTGAAGGGGCAGACTGGGGTATTCTGTATAAGACTGAAGGGGCAGACTGGGGTATTCTGTGTAAGACTGAAAGGGGCAGACTGGGGTATTCTATGCACGGCTAAGGGGAAACAGACTAGGGTGTTCTTTATAACAGTGAAAGGGGCAGTCTGTTCTGTATCTGAAGGGGTTCTTATAAGGGGCTCTTATCACCAGTCATACACAGAAGCACCTTCTGTGTATTATGAAAACGGCAGACTGGGGCATTCTGAGACTAAGACACTGAGTGTGCATTCAGTCACTGTCACTATCCACCTGTACGTAAGCAGCAGTGAGTGTGTTGAGAGCTCACCTTGATCCTGTCTGTGGTGGGGTCGGAGTGGGTGGGTGAGCGACTGTGGAGCACAGAGTCCCTCTCTCCTTGGACGCGGTGCAGTTCCGCCTGAGTGGCTGCCAGCTCGTGCTCCAGCCGACTCAGCTGTAGGGAGAGTTCACTGTGGTCTGTCACGTCAGCCGCATTCACTCGCCTCTGTCACACATCAATGTCTCAATTCACTAATCTGACAGGCCCAGGGGGGTTGATTTCAAGAGAGGGTATTTTTCCAATAGCAATCCACTGAGGCTCATAAAAACCATCAATTCAAGGAGAACTCTTGCCTTGTATGTATGAACTGTTGACTTTATGTTGCTGGAGGTGCGTTCCCACCACATGAATTACCAATCAACGGCCAGCATCCCAATACCCCAGTCTGCCCCCTTCAGTCTTATACAGAATCAGAATACCCCAGTCTGCCCCCTTCAGTCTTATATAGAATACCGGGTTGAGTGCGCATGCGTGAGGTTACAAACAACTTGACAACGGCTCCGCACATTTCTCTAACAAAGACATATTTACACTAAAGATCGGAATCTAGAACATCCACCAGCAATTGGGAATGTTCTACTAAACATACCTTGCCAACCAGAAATGTGTGACAACGCTGCAATAACTGCTAAAACTACTTTGAAACGTCCCGCGGATTTCCCGCCAAGCTGCCATCTTGGATAAACATAAACAACGATCATCGAAGAAGCCACGAACCCAACCTACTAAACAGCTAAGTAACATCTAATATTGCTAGCTAAACCCAAATCTGCAATCAAAATTATTTACTAGCCAAGCCGATATACAACTATTAATGTTAAATACATAAATAACGTAATCTATACAGAATAACAACAGATAAAACCGCGTGAAACAAAATCATCCCCAAACCAACTCAGTCAAGCGTCACATAAATTGTTATGCCTACACAACTTTCAACCATTAAATAAAGAATATATTTATACACACATGAAGTCAGAATCCATACACACTATTAATACATTCTAAGCCAACTCATAAACCGGTGTATTCTCCCAAACATAAATAACAAACAAACAAACAAAAACATATTAATAATAAAAGTGTATGCAATAGACTGCCAGCAAAAAACAGTATCTCAAGACTTGATAATTCAATAAACTTTCTACTAACAGGCTTTTTCACCAAGACGCTCTTTTGCCCAGTGTTGCCCTGGGGCCCACCCAGGGCGAAGACCTGCATTTCCACCGCACTGCACTAAGCGTCTTGGACCTCCTTCACACATTTTGTCAAAACACATACCATCATAATACTGCAGTCTATAGAAATTAGTACTTAAACCTTTAGACGGGAAACATTTTTAACCATTCATACTTTTTAATACTACTTTTATTATATTTATCTTATTGTATTTATTTTATCACCTCACGGCTTTAATTGTGTATATTATAGTGTGCATATATCTTACTTTTTAGTCTTTTAAGTGTAAGTGTATTTAAGCGTGTGCTTATTTAATTATTCATATTTATTTATTTATTTATTTATATCTTTTTAAAGACCACAAGTGTGTGCGTATCTATTTATTATTACACATTTTTATTGACTATTAACCATTATCATATAAGCTGGTGATATGGCTGGTTCTTTGCATAATACCCACTCAAGATGCACCTTCAAATACTCTTTGTTCATGATTGCATGTCTGTACGCCACCTGTAGACTTAATCACCAACTGAAGTGCTCTCATAACAACATAACCGAGACCGACCACATAGACAACAAAACCAGTAAAGGAAACACAAATTCTATCACATCACACTACATATACAGTCCCATCTGGAATACCATCGCACAGCTAAAATGTCTGAGATCAAACAGTTCTACTAGATTATCTACCACTCCACCACCATACAGACCCAGGTCAAACAAGACAGCAACAACATTCACCCTACTTTTGTGCATCATCCTATCAGGAGACATCCAACTAAATCCAGGCCCCATCTCCAAAGATACCGAAATCCTGACCACTAATCATGTTGACCCTACACGATCTAACAGCCTCATTGACAGAACAAACACAAATGACACATCCCAAACCTATGATCTAACCTTTGGACCGAACCCCCAAAATACTTCAACCCCTGAACGTAGCAAGAAAACCAAACGAAACACACTTAACGCAATCCTGATCAATACCAACAGCATCAAAAGTATCACCAAGACAACCCAATTAAAAACAACCATCCAGTCAAATAATCCAGACATCATGTTCCTAGTTGAAACCAAAATAGACGAAAACTACCCTACCTACTCATTCCTTCCACCCAACTATAACGCCATCCGTAAAGACAGAAGCATCCATGGAGGTGGTGTCCTCATAGCCTTTCGAGATGACATTGTTGCCGAGCCACTAACCAACCTAAACTCAAACTGTGAAATAGTGTGGACAAAAGTTCATTTTACAAGAAATAAATCCATTTACTTTGCCAGCTACTACCGACCCCCCAATGACCATCTCCAATCACTTGAAGCCCTGCACGAATCTCTGACAAAACTATACAGAACACAGAAAACCCCACCAAATGTAGTCATAGCAGGAGACTTCAACCTTCCCGATATCAACTGGAGTAAACAGCAAATCACTAACAACAGAACAGCCAGCAAACACAATAAACTTCTTGAAATCATTAATGAATTTGGCCTGCAAAACATGATGAACAATCCCACACGAATTGACTCTGGCAATATCCTTGACCTTATACTCACCTCAAACCCATCAATAATCGTAAATACTCACACCACCCCTGGAATGAGTGACCACGAAGCTGTGACCTTTAATGTAAACCTAAACCCTGTCCGTAACAGAAAACCACCACACAAAATCTTCCAATATAAATCTGCAAACTGGGATAAACTCAAGGATGATATAAATCAACTAACATCAACATACTTCCACAGGAACCCAAACTCAAGAGACATAAATGAAAATTGGAACTTCTTCAGGAATAATCTTACTTCGTTAGTTGACCGCAATATTCCTAGCCGAAACACCAAAGCCAAAGCGCACCTCCCCTGGATTACACGTGAAATAATAAGAATGCAAAGAAAACGCAACAAAAGCCACAAAAAAGCAAAACAAACTGGACAAAACAGTGACTGGGAAAAGTTTAGGCAACTCCGAAGACAAGCCAGCAAAGCTGCAGCCAAATCCTACTCAGACTACCTAAATAACCACATTGGAGAAAGTCTAAAAACAAACCCAAAACAATTCTGGTCATTCATGAAAGTAAACAAACGTGAATGCATTGGCATCCCTACTTTGCAAACAAATGGCCAAATAATCACAAATGATCGCGACAAGGCAAATATCCTTAACAACCATTTCAGCTCCGTGTTCACCCAAGAAATCTACCCCATCCCCAAACTATCTCCATCCGTCTACTCCGATATCCCCTTCCTCGAAATTGGGATAGACGGAGTAGTCAAGCAACTGAAAAATATAAATCAAAATAAAGCTACAGGCCCAGATGAATTACCTGCTAGGGTCCTCAAAGAGGCTGCAGCAGAAATAGCCTCAATTATCACACACATTTTTCAGCAGTCATACAACACTTCCAAACTTCCAGATGACTGGCTCCAGGCACTAGTAACACCAATACACAAAAAGAGCCTCAAATCAGACCCTGCCAATTACAGACCCATTTCATTAACATGCATCCTCTGCAAAGTGATGGAGCACATTATCCTTAGCAACATGTGGAAACACTTACACAAACACAACATCCTCCTCCACTTTCAACATGGTTTCCAGTCAGGGCTGTCTTGTGAGTCCCAACTCATCGAGACAGTCCATGACTGGATAACAGCTATGGATAACAAGTCACAGATAGATGCCATCCTGCTTGATTTCGCCAAAGCCTTTGACAAAGTCCCTCATAAACGCCTCCTATCAAAATTAGCCTTCTATGGAATAACTGGAAACACAAAAAACTGGATAAAATCATTTCTTTCACACCGAAAACAGAGAGTTTCAGTCAACGGCGCCCTGTCGGATAATACATGTGTTACATCTGGAGTACCACAGGGTTCAGTCCTAGGACCAGTTCTTTTTCTGCTATACATAAATGACATAAACAACAACATTCAATCTCCAATACGGCTCTTTGCTGATGACAGCATCATCTATCGCATAATCAAATCTGAAACAGATAACAACATCCTCCAATCTGACCTGATCCAACTACAAACATGGTCCAACAAATGGCAAATGGAGTTTAACATCCCCAAATGTGTGCACCTCCCAATAACAAACAAAACCAAACCCAGACTACATTCGTATTCCCTCTGTGGTGTGCCAATCTCCACAGTCTCCAGCCACCCATATCTTGGAATAAAATTAGATACTAAACTAACCTGGGCGAATCACATGACATAGCTTCCAAATCATCAAAAGTTTTAGGTATGATCAAACGAACCCTCGGACCATGCAAACCTAATGTAAAAGAAACGGCCTATAACATGCTAGTCCGACCAAAACTTGAATATGCCTCTCCTATATGGAATCCACACAACACTACCCAAATTAAACATCTTGAAAAGGTACAGCACTGTGCAGCCAGATTTGTCAAAAACAACCATCGACGCCAAACAGCCACAACAGACCTAATAGCCACCCTTGGATGGCCCACTCTTGAGCGACGCAGGATTATCAAACAAGCAATGACATTTTACAAAATTTTAAATAACATAATCAACATCACACCACCACCGGGCCTACTAAAACCATCAAAAAACCGTGGCCATTACATCGCCACCAGGTGCCGCATCAACACTGCAGTGTTCTCCTTTTACCCCCGTGCAATTCGCATCTGGAACATGATCCCACCACACATTACTGCAATAGAAAATCCCATAGCTTTTCAAGCAGCAATAATGAACCTCCCCTTCCCAACACCCAATCACCTAAATTGCCTGTAAAACAAACAAACAAGTTATAACAAACAAACAAACAAACATACATACAACCAAACGCATGCGCACAAGAAGCACTACAAACTCCTGCGTTAGCCCAAGTTTGGGCTGTTTGGAGTAAACAACCTGAGACCTGAGACCCCAGTCTGCCCCCTTCAGTAAATCTGACTACGAGATACGCACATTCCTATAGGAATCATCTGTGTACTATAATATTCAGTCAGATGAGCAGAATCTCATGAGTGAAGTAGAGTAAGACAATGACGAATCTAACTAATCAACAGTTACACAACTTTGGGTGCGTGCCGTCAACGGCCAGCATCCCATTACCTGGTTATGCAGCATTCATCCATTATATCCAGCATTTGTTAACGCGCATTGTAGACAAAGTGGTGTATCAGCAACCCTGTAGGTTCCTGATTAATGAATATACAGGACAGGACTTCCCCTGAATGGAGGAAGTCATATCTGTAACATCCTCATCTATGAACTGCCAGAATCAACCTCAACTAACAGTGTTTCCCCAGCTGTATGATGAGCAAGGTGGGCCAACTCACTGTTTTTCTAAGCCACCTCGCCTTATTTCTTGCTATAAACATGTTCATATGCTGGCACCTTGTATGTATGCATTTGTTTCCTCTCTATGTCCCAGGGAATACGTTAAAACACCCTTCAGAATGCACCATTTTTATCGCATTGCATCGCAATCGCATCGCGTCGCGTCGCATCGCATCCTACCACCTCGCCCATCATTTTACTCAGCGGAAACACTGGTCTTAGACAAGCCCTGACTGAGCTGCTCTACCTGCTCCGTGGCAGTGTACAAGCCCTGACTGAGCTGCTCTACCTGCTCCGTGGCAGTATACAAGCCCTGACTGAGCTGCTCTACCTGCTCCGTGGCAGTGTACAAGCCCTGACTGAGCTGCTCTACCTGCTCCGTGGCAGTGTACAAGCCCTGACTGAGCTGCTCTACCTGCTCCGTGGCAGTGTACAAGCCCTGACTGAGCTGCTCTACCTGCTCCGTGGCAGTGTACAAGCCCTGACTGAGCTGCTCTACCTGCTCCGTGACAGTATACAAGCCCTGACTGAGCTGCTCTACCTGCTCCGTGACAGTGTACAAGCCCTGACTGAGCTGCTCTACCTGCTCCATGACAGTATACAAGCCCTGCCTGAGCTGCTCTACCTGCTCCGTGACAGTGTACAAGCCCTGACTGAGCTGCTCTACCTGCTCCGTGGCAGTGTACAAGCCCTGACTGAGCTGCTCTACCTGCTCCGTGACAGTATACAAGCCCTGACTGAGCTGCTCTACCTGCTCCGTGACAGTATACAAGCCCTGACTGAGCAGCTCTACCTGCTCCGTGGCAGTATACAAGCCCTGACTGAGCTGCTCTACCTGCTCCGTGACAGTGTACAAGCCCTGACTGAGCTGCTCTACCTGCTCCGTGACAGTATACAAGCCCTGACTGAGCTGCTCTACCTGCTCCGTGGCAGTGTACAAGCCCTGACTGAGCTGCTCTACCTGCTCCGTGGCAGTGTACAAGCCCTGACTGAGCTGCTCTACCTGCTCCGTGGCAGTCTCCCGTTGCTGCTGCTGCACCAGGTCCTGCTCCAGGATGCTGAGTGTGCGTCTCAGGTGTTGCTTCTCCTCCGACAGGCGAGAGATGAAGGTCGTCAACTCGTTGTTGTGACTCAGGATCCTGTCGTTGAGTCCAGGCACAGCGCGGTCCACCGAGTCTCCTGCGCCCTGCAACACACGGGGGTGGGGGGTAACAGACTACTCCTTACTGCATGTGTGGGTGCACACATGTACACACTTACATGCACAGGGAGGGTGGTTATTGGCACACTTCTGGGGAATGAATTGTATGCCGACATGCAGGCACAAGTGCACAGCAGTGCATAGATAACACACACAGTTGGTGCATGAGGTCAACTTACATTACAACTGCAGCCAATCACCCCTGGAAGGATTTTTTTTAAATATTGAAAACCCTCAACTATAGGGTACAGTTCAGAGACTTCAGGGCTCTCACCTGTGCTGTAGAGTTCAGGGCCATTTGAAGTTCCTGCAGTTCATAGAGAATGTCTTTGAGGGTGCTCTTGGTAGACTCCATGTCCGAGTCAGGGTCAATGCCCCCTCGCTGTCTGCCCCCTCGTTGTAGCGACACATTGCCGCTGAAACAACAGGACACTAATGAACACGCTCACTCACTACTCTACGTATGTCAATGTGTGCACATCTGGTGCTGACTATAAACATGGTGTCACTGTGTAGTGCAGTGTCACAGTGTAGTGCAGTGGGTTACAATATATTGCAATAAGTTAATGTGTAGTGCAGTGTGTCACAAAGTACTGCCATGTATTACTGCATAGTGTGTTATAATGTAGTGTCATGAGTTACCGTGTAGTCAGTGTGTTATAATGTAGTGCCATAAGTTACTGTGTTGTGCAATGTGTTATGATGTAGTGCCATGAGTTACCGTGTAGTGCAGTGTGTTACCATGTAGTGCAGCATGTTACAGTGTAGTGCAGCATGGTACAGTGTGGTTCAGTGTGTAGTGCCATGCATTACCATGTAGTGCAGTGTGTAGTGCCACAAGTTACCGTGTAGTGCAGTGTGTAGTGCCACAAGTTACCGTGTAGTGCAGTGTGCCAACTCCTCCTGGAGTTGGATACACAGCAACTGCAGCTGTTGCCGCAGTGATTCCATCTGCTTCCGCACAATCGCTGTCCTGTGTGTGCTAGGTGGCGCCACATCACTCATGTCCTGCGGCAAAAGACGTAATGTAATACAACCACACTGTAATCATCACACAATGAAATATTACAACAGCATATTACACATACAACAGTGTATGATATTTTGGGCACACATTACAAACACAACACTAAGACATTACAACTATACATTACAAACATAATACTGTAAGAGCTAAACATTACAGACATAACATTACAATCATAACATTGTAACACTTACACGTGACACAATAACTATTACAAAGCAGACATAACGCTTTGACATGCTACATCTACACATATTACAAACATGACACTGTAACACATTACAACTACTCATCATCACAAACACACATCAAACACACCAACACACATCGTTAACCCATATCACAAACACATATCACAAACACATATCAACCATATCACAAACACACATCACAAACACACATCACAACCACACATCACAAACACACATCACAAACACATATCACAAACAGACATCACAAACACACATCATTAACACACATCACAAACAGACACTGCAAACACACACTACAACCACACATCACAAACACACATCATTAACACACATCACAAACACATATCACAAACAGACATCACAAACACACATCACAAACACACACCACAAACACACATCACAAACACACAACACAAACACACATCATTAACACACATCACAAACGGACATCACAAACACACAACACAGCGCTCTTACCACATCCCCGTTGCTGTACTGGTGCTGTGCGTATCCACTGTCAGCCGGGGCCATGGCACTCTTCAGCCGCAGAAGGTTGCAGGCTTCACGCGCCTCCACCTCTGCCCGGCGTGTCTCTGCCAGCTGTGACTGCAGCTGAGTGACTGTCTCCATCAGTCTCTCAACCTCAGACGACTGAGCCAGATGGCTCGTCCCGGAGATGCTCTGTCGCAGTCTGTCGCTGTCTCGCACCTCTGACAGTTCATACGTTGTCTCCATCTGGTGGACATGAGACTTCGGTGAGAGGACACTCGCCTGCCACCGGTCGCGGTCTGTCTGCATTTCACGAAGTCTCTCTTGCGATTGGTCAATTCTCGTCTTCAGGTCTTCTTTCTGGGCCTATAAAGTCACATAACTCTATGTCTCACAAGACTGATGAAATCATATTAGTTTCAAAATGCACTTGCCCTCTCATATCTACCTTCCCCCTCTCACCTTCTTGATATTCTATCTATCTGTCACTCATTATTTTCGCTATCTCATCTTATCTTGATACCGCTTTCTCAACCACCTGTCACTCTATCTACCTGTGATTATCAATCTCACTCATATGTCAATGATCAGTTTGTGGTGTACGAGACGTTTCTCTTGTGTAGAGATGATGTTATGATAATCTGATCATGTCATTTATTTTGTTGGACTGGGCTGATTCATTCATTATTTACAATCAAAGAACGACGAGTGACCAAAAGCAATTAACAGAAGAATAACTGGGTTTGACTCCGGAGCATTTATGACTCATCTTCATGGGCCAAACCCTCTCCCAACTGATTGAGATTAATGCATAAAGTGACGGCGAAATGAACTGATCCTGGCCTGTCACTGCACCTACCTGTCACTGCACCTACCTGTCACTGCACCTACCTGTCACTCTTTACCCACATATCGCTATGCCATCTACTTGTCAATCTTCAACCACCTGTCCATCTCTCTACCTGTTATTCTATATCTATCAATCCCTATCCATCTTCCTGCCGTTCTCTACCTACAAATCATTCTCTACCCACCTGACCCTCTATCTACCTGTCACCTCTACACACCTGTCACTCTCTACCCACTCTCACCTGCAGCGTCTCCAGCGCAGTCTTCAGCTGTCTGCATGTGGCCCTTTCGCGGTTCAGTGACTCTGTGAACTCAGCCTTGACCGCGAGCAGGTCGTCATTGAGTGCGGCCACCGTGTCCCGCTCTTGCTGCAGCGCCTCCTGCATCTCAAGCAGCTTACTACGCTCCAGGTCAAGCAGGGCCTGCAGGTCAGTGATGGCCGCCCGCTCACGGTCAGAGAGGTCTTGTTGGCTGCTGCGCTCGTCATCCAGAATGTCACGCAGCTGGGCACCCAACTGTCTCTCTCGCTGCAAGGCACTGACAACACGACACACCTAGTGACACACTGTATGACATACACTTCACGACACACTTCATGACACACTTGTATGACATCTAATGCCATACCCATGACACACCTTGTGACACAGTGTATGACATACCTCACTCACGATCACATACATTTCATAACACATGCCATGCTATACCCATGGAACATTTCACGAAATACCCATGACACAGCTCATGACACATGTGACAATAACATACCTCATGACACACTTTATGACACACCTGCCATATTTATGACACACCTTATGACAAAAATGTCATGACACATTCCACAACACACCCCATGACTTCTGCCGTAACATATTTCATGACATACCACACTATGCTCTCCATGATACTGACACAGTTTACAAATGCACCTTGCAACACATGACACACTCCATGACACCTTCATAACACACCTAACAACACACGTCATCACACAATGTACAACGCGCTATTGATAACTATCCTTTGTCTTTTCATGTTAAATTACCTTACTCTTATGTGTGTATCTGTTCTCACTAGAACCTGACGACACGACAGACAAACAACCAAAGTGACCTCACCTGTTGATCTCCTCCGCGCGAGACTTGTGCAGCTCCAAGGAGGCTCTCATCTGCTCCACCTTGGCCTTGTACTTGGTCTGTGTGTTACGGTGCTGGTCCCGCTCCAAGTCAACCTCTCTCCTCAGACTCGCCACCGTCATACGCTCTCGCTCCAACGCACTCACTGCCTCCAGGTGGCTCTGCTTCTCACTCTCCATGTCCTGCTTCAACTTCTGTGGCAAACACACGAGTTGCAGTCAATGCATGCTCCATGACAAACACAAGTCACAGTCACTTATGCTCCGTGCACTGTCACGAAAAGCTAACATTTATGATGTTAGTATGCCATTTCAAGTTACTTTACAAACACTCGTTAGTCATTGCACTGTCTTTGACAAACACAAATCACAGTCACTGCATGCTTTGTGACAATGACACAATCTATAACAAACACAAATCACAGTCATTGCATGCTTTGTGACAATGACGTGTTCTATGACAAACACAAATCACAGTCATTCTGTCATTGCATGATTTGTGACAATGACATGTTCTATGATAAACACAAATCACAGTCATTGCATGCTTTGTGATAATGATGTGTTCTATGACAAACACAAATCACAGTCATTGCATGCTTTGTGACAATGACATGTTCTATGACAAACACAAATCACAGTCATTGCATGCTTTGTGATAATGACGTGTTCTATAACAAAGAAAAGTCAGTCATTGCATTATTTGTGACAATGATATGATATGTGATAAGGAGTGTTCTGTGACGATGATGTGTTCTAGCAAACACCAGTCACAATCTCTGCAATCACGACAGGCAATAGCAATGGAGGACAAACTGGATAATTCAATTACATATTGTACTTGGAAATATTAGCTACAAGAGGTAACATAATTATTGGCTCCTTCCAGTACAGCTGTAAGAACTGCCAGGGAAAGCCTACTAAAACTGACCAAGTAAATATCTGCATGTCACAGACTGCCAAGGAAGTGAATCTGTAACTTGTTCATGGGGCAGATGTGATTACTATGTGTGCAATACTAGGGGTGTCACAGCAAACGAAACATCTGAACACACACACACTAAAGGTGTCATACTTGGTGAGGGGGGACATCACACGAGTGAGGAGTGAGGTGGTGTCACAATCCACTGAATATGAGGGGTGTCACAATCCACTGAATATGGTTTTAATTAGGTTTTAATTAGGGGGTGCCAAACACAACTGACAAACTGCCACACAATCCAAGAAGGTGGACAGGTGACAGCCCTAGATGACACACAGTGTGGTGTTAGTTTAGACCACCATGAGATGGCTTAATATTTTCACTCGGCACAGGTGCAATCACACTCTTCCTACCCCACTACTTACCAATCTCCCACCTCTCCCTCCTCTTCCAATTCTACTTCCATCCCTTCTCTAACTCTCTCCCCTCCCTCACTTCCTCTCCCCCTTCCTCTATACTCATTCTACATCCCCCTCTTCCAACTGTCCCTCCCCTCCTTCTCTTCCAACTGTCCCTCCCCTCCTTCTCTTCCAACTGTCCCTCCCCTCCTTCTCTTCCAACTGTCCCTCCCCTCCTTCTCTTCCAACTGTCCCTCCCCTCCTTCTCTTTTCCAACTGTCCCTCTTTTTCTTCTCTTCCCTCCCTCTTCCCACTCCTACATTCCCACCCTTCTGCTTCAACTCTCCCTCTCCCTCCCTCTTTTCCCATTCTACATCCCTCTCTCTCTCCCCACTCTCCCTCTCCCTCCACCACTTCACACTAAACTTGCCTCAGTGAGATACTTCTGAAGCTCCGAGACAGAGTGATTCTGAAAGTGATGTCTTCTGTCATTCAACCATCAAACATTGGGAAGGACATGTGACACGTGTCAATGTTGGGAGAGGCTGTGACAATTCTGGCCAGAAACAGTCTCACAGATAACAGTTTCATAAATTATCATGCAGTTATTTCTTTCTCACTCATCCGTCCTTCCAAAACCTCAATTTTTCTACTTTTCACAGTGAACCAGGGATACCCTATGTACAGTTTGATTCGCTTATTCCATTTTTCATTACTGTTTCTGTGTCCACAAATTGTTTTGGGGATAATCAACTGGACCCCTGTATCAAGGTATGTGCCCCTATCGCTGTGAGGTCCCTTTAATCCAGGTAAAGTGCCCCTAATCCAGGTAAAGTTCCCCTAATGCATGTGAGGTGCCCCTAATTGAGGAGACGTGCCCACCTGTATGACATGGTTGGTGCGCTCTCTGAACTGTGAACTGTGTTCCTTCGCAGTGTCCAGCCAGTCCATGCACTGGGCACTGTTGGCCTTCTCAATGACCAGAGCCTCGTTCAACTGACCGGCCTGTCTCCGCTGCTCCTCCAGGGCACTCCTGAAACACGACCAGAACCTCACTCAAACGACTGACCACCTGACGTCATTCCTTCCTCTAGAAACTATCTAATATACGACCAGGACTGGGTACTTTAAGGTAGACATACGTTCATGAGGTAGATTAATTATTCATCTGTAAGATAGATATATACAACTGAGATACACTCACAACATAGATGGTATATGTCTACTGGACACTACACAGTAGACTTATGCAACAGAGACACTCACCAGAGACACTAGACTGCTATTGGACACTATACAGTAGACTTATGCAACAGAGACACTCACCAGAGACACTAGACTGCTATTGGACACTACACAGTAGACTTATGCAACAGAGACACTCACCAGAGACACTAGACTGCTATTGGACACTATACAGTAGACTTATGCAACAGAGACACTCACCAGAGACACTAGACTGCTATTGGACACTATACAGTAGACTTATGCAACAGAGACACTCACCAGAGACACTAGACTGCTATTGGAAAAAACTGAAAAACACTCACAACATAGATGTATTGGACACTACACAGTAGACTTATGCAACAGAGACACTCACCAGAGACACTAGACTGCTATTGGACACTACACAGTAGACTTATGCAACAGAGACACTCACCAGAGACACTAGACTGCTATTGGACACTACACAGTAGACTTATGCAACAGAGACACTCACCAGAGACACTAGACTGCTATTGGACACTACACAGTAGACTTATGCAACAGAGACACTCACCAGAGACACTAGACTGCTATTGGACACTACACAGTAGACTTACACAACAGAGATATGTATAAGATAGAAAACTCATACAAAAGACACTCACAAAGTAGATACTAGATGTCATCGAATTACCCAGCAATTACATGACAGAACACACTCACAAGGTGGATACTATATGTATATGTATATGTATAGTATATGTGTATGTGTATGTGTATGTGTATGTGTATGTGTATGTGTATGTGTATGTGTATGTGTATATATATAGTTATATATATATATATATATATATATATATATATATATATATATATATATATATATATATTGTGTGTGTATTAGGAATTATATGTTGAATTATACAGCAGATACACTCACGAGAACTCATTAGGACTATATGGACTTATGCAACAGAGACACTCACGAGGTAGATGCGAGGCGGGCCTGTTCTCGCGTCAGTGCATCCTGCAGCATGGTGACACGAGACGTCATGTCACTGAGCTCCGTCTGAAGACGGCTGTCCGACGTCCTCTCCTCGCTGAGTTGACCGGTCAACTCGTGCCGATGACTCTTCTCCACCTCCAGACTTGTGCGTAGGTCGTCACTCACCACCCTCTCTTGCTGAACTTTGAACTCCAGCACTTCCACTGTAACAACAAGCAGCATTAGCATATGACCCCTGACTCGGATACTCTTAGCAGATCTAAAGATCACTGTCATGTACTTCAAAACTACAACATAGGTACACAATATATCATTACACTGACTCAACATGTTACTGACTTACACTACTGGGGTGACTTACTCTAGTAGGGAGATTCGCAAGGGTGCCTCACTCTTGTGGGTGGTAGTGAGGGATGAAAGGTGGAATGGTACTGATGGGTGACTTGCCCTGGTGGGTGGACTGATGGGCGACTGACACTGGTGGAGTGACAGTGGGGGGTGGGGGGCGGGTTGACTTACACTGGTGGGGTAAAAGTGGGGGGGTGACTTACACTGATGGAGAGACAATGGGGTTGACTTACACTGTTAGGGTAACAGTGTGATGTACACTGGTGGAGTGACAGTGAGGGTAACTTACATTGGTGGGGCAACAGTGAGGGGTGGTTTACTCTGTGGGGTAACAGTGAGGGGTGACAGTGAGGGGGTAACTTACACTGGTGGGGTAACAGTGAGGGGAGTGACAGTGAGGGGTGGCTTACTCTGTGGTAACAGTGAGGGATGGCTTACTCTGTGGGGTAACAGTGAGGGGAGTGACAGTGAGGGATGGCTTACTCTGTGGGGTAACAGTGAGGGATGGCTTACTCTGTGGGGTAACAGTGAGGGGTGGCTTACTCTGTGGGGTAACAGTGAGGGGTGGCTTACTCTGTGGGGTAACAGTGAGGGGTGGCTTACTCTGTGGGGTACAGTGAGGGATGGCTTACTCTGTGGGGTAACAGTGAGGGATGGCTTACTCTGTGGGGTAACAGTGAGGGGTGGCTTACTCTGTGGGGTAACAGTGAGGGATGGCTTACTCTGTGGGGTAACAGTGAGGGATGGCTTACTCTGTGGGGTAACAGTGAGGGGTGGCTTACTCTGTGGGGTAACAGTGAGGGATGGCTTACTCTGTGGGGTAACAGTGAGGGGTGGCTTACTCTGTGGGGTAACAGTGAGGGATGGCTTACTCTGTGGGGTAACAGTGAGGGATGGCTTACTCTGTGGGGTAACAGTGAGGGATGGCTTACTCTGTGGGGTAACAGTGAGGGGTGGCTTACTCTGTGGGGTGACAGTGAGGGATGGCTTACTCTGTGGGGTAACAGTGAGGGATGGCTTACTCTGTGGGGTGACAGTGAGGGGTGGCTTACTCTGTGGGGTAACAGTGAGGGATGGCTTACTCTGTGGGGTACAGTGAGGGATGGCTTACTCTGTGGGGTAACAGTGAGGGATGGCTTACTCTGTGGGGTACAGTGAGGGATGGCTTACTCTGTGGGGTACAGTGAGGGTGGCTTACTCTGTGGGGTGACAGTGAGGGTGGCTTACTCTGTGGGGTAACAGTGAGGGATGGCTTACTCTGTGGGGTAACAGTGAGGGATGGCTTACTCTGTGGGGTGACAGTGAGGGGTGGCTTACTCTGTGGGGTGACAGTGAGGGATGGCTTACTCTGTGGGGTAACAGTGAGGGATGGCTTACTCTGTGGGGTAACAGTGAGGGGAGTGACAGTGAGGGATGGCTTACTCTGTGGGGTAACAGTGAGGGGTGGCTTACTCTGGGTACAGGGGATGACACCTGTGAGGGTAACAGTGAGGCTTACTCTGTGGGGTAACAGTGAGGGATGGCTTACTCTGTGGGGTAACAGTGAGGGGTGGCTTACTCTGTGGGGTGACAGTGAGGGATGGCTTACTCTGTGGGGTAACAGTGAGGGATGGCTTACTCTGTGGGGTACAGTGAGGGATGGCTTACTCTGTGGGGTAACAGTGAGGGGTGGCTTACTCTGTGGGGTAACAGTGAGGGATGGCTTACTCTGTGGGGTAACAGTGAGGGGTGGCTTACTCTGTGGGGTAACAGTGAGGGGTGGCTTACTCTGTGGGGTAACAGTGAGGGGTGGCTTACTCTGTGGGGTAACAGTGAGGGGTGGCTTACTCTGTGGGGTAACAGTGAGGGGTGGCTTACTCTGTGGGGTAACAGTGAGGGGTGGCTTACTCTGTGGGGTAACAGTGAGGGGTGGCTTACTCTGTGGGGTAACAGTGAGGGATGGCTTACTCTGTGGGGTAACAGTGAGGGGTGGCTTACTCTGTGGGGTAACAGTGAGGGGTGGCTTACTCTGTGGGGTAACAGTGAGGGTGGCTTACTCTGTGGGGTAACAGTGAGGGGTGGCTTACTCTGTGGGGTAACAGTGAGGGTGGCTTACTCTGTGGGGTAACAGTGAGGGGTGGCTTACTCTGTGGGGTAACAGTGAGGGGTGGCTTACTCTGTGGGGTAACAGTGAGGGGTGGCTTACTCTGTGGGGTAACAGTGAGGGGTGGCTTACTCTGTGGGGTAACAGTGAGGGAGTGGCTTACTCTGTGGGGTAACAGTGAGGGGTGGCTTACTCTGTGGGGTAACAGTGAGGGGTGGCTTACTCTGTGGGGTAACAGTGAGGGGTGGCTTACTCTGTGGGGTAACAGTGAGGGGTGGCTTACTCTGTGGGGTACAGTGAGGGGTGGCTTACTCTGTGGGGTAACAGTGAGGGGTGGCTTACTCTGTGGGGTAACAGTGAGGGATGGCTTACTCTGTGGGGTAACAGTGAGGGGTGGCTTACTCTGTGGGGTAACAGTGAGGGGTGGCTTACTCTGTGGGGTAACAGTGAGGGGTGGCTTACTCTGTGGGGTAACAGTGAGGGGTGGCTTACTCTGTGGGATAACAGTGAGGGGTGGCTTACTCTGTGGGGTAGACAGTGAGGGATGGCTTACTCTGTGGGGTAACAGTGAGGGGTGGCTTACTCTGTGGGATAACAGTGAGGGGTGGCTTACTCTGTGGGGTGACAGTGAGGGATGGCTTACTCTGTGGGGTAACAGTGAGGGGTGGCTTACTCTGTGGGATAACAGTGAGGGGTGGCTTACTCTGTGGGGTAACAGTGAGGGGATGGCTTACTCTGTGGGGTAACAGTGAGGGGTGGCTTACTCTGTGGGGTAACAGTGAGGGGTGGCTTACTCTGTGGGGTAACAGTGAGGGGTGGCTTACTCTGTGGGGTAACAGTGAGGGGTGGCTTACTCTGTGGGGTAACAGTGAGGGATGGCTTACTCTGTGGGGTAACAGTGAGGGATGGCTTACTCTGTGGGGTAACAGTGAGGGGTGGCTTACTCTGTGGGGTGACAGTGAGGGATGGCTTACTCTGTGGGGTAACAGTGAGGGATGGCTTACTCTGTGGGGTAACAGTGAGGGATGGCTTACTCTGTGGGGTAACAGTGAGGGGTGGCTTACTCTGTGGGGTAACAGTGAGGGGTGGCTTACTCTGTGGGGTGACAGTGAGGGGTGGCTTACTCTGTGGGGTGACAGTGAGGGGTGGCTTACTCTGTGGGGTGACAGTGAGGGATGGCTTACTCTGTGGGGTGACAGTGAGGGGTGGCTTACTCTGTGGGGTGACAGTGAGGGATGGCTTACTCTGTGGGGTAACAGTGAGGGGTGGCTTACTCTGTGGGGTGACAGTGAGGGGTGGCTTACTCTGTGGGGTAACAGTGAGGGATGGCTTACTCTGTGGGGTAACAGTGAGGGATGGCTTACTCTGTGGGGTGACAGTGAGGGATGGCTTACTCTGTGGGGTGACAGTGAGGGATGGCTTACTCTGTGGGGTGACAGTGAGGGATGGCTTACTCTGTGGGGTAACAGTGAGGGGTGGCTTACTCTGTGGGGTAACAGTGAGGGATGGCTTACTCTGTGGGGTGACAGTGAGGGATGGCTTACTCTGTGGGGTAACAGTGAGGGGTGGCTTACTCTGTGGGATAACAGTGAGGGGTGGCTTACTCTGTGGGGTAACAGTGAGGGGTGGCTTACTCTGTGGGGTAACAGTGAGGGATGGCTTACTCTGTGGGGTAACAGTGAGGGATGGCTTACTCTGTGGGGTAACAGTGAGGGGTGGCTTACTCTGTGGGGTGACAGTGAGGGATGGCTTACTCTGTGGGGTAACAGTGAGGGATGGCTTACTCTGTGGGGTAACAGTGAGGGATGGCTTACTCTGTGGGGTAACAGTGAGGGGTGGCTTACTCTGTGGGGTAACAGTGAGGGGTGGCTTACTCTGTGGGGTGACAGTGAGGGGTGGCTTACTCTGTGGGGTGACAGTGAGGGGTGGCTTACTCTGTGGGGTGACAGTGAGGGATGGCTTACTCTGTGGGGTGACAGTGAGGGGTGGCTTACTCTGTGGGGTGACAGTGAGGGGTGGCTTACTCTGTGGGGTAACAGTGAGGGGTGGCTTACTCTATGGGGTGACAGTGAGGGGTGGCTTACTCTGTGGGGTGACAGTGAGGGGTGGCTTACTCTGTGGGGTGACAGTGAGGGGTGGCTTACTCTGTGGGGTGACAGTTCTTACCCTGGCGCCTCAGCTGGTTCTCCAACACTTTGTGTTGTTCTTCCACCTTCGTCTTCTCAGCCATCAGTCGTTCCTTCTCGTCATGCAGGGTCACCTTGAGGGCACCCAGCTGCCGCTGCAGGTCACTCACCTCTTGGGTCACCCTCTCATGCTCACCTCCTGGTGACCTCTCCTGTTGTGGAGGTAAAAATCAATATATGAAATTCAGTCTGCTGAAGAAGGCTGTGAGAGACAGAGAAAATACATAGGGAGAAAACAAAAAGTTTCTTGAGAGGTAAATCATTTACTAAATAATATAATGACTATCTCCATCCACCAGTCACACAGGCATTCACCACTTGGCTGACTTCAAATTCTGTGACTGAGATAAAACTTTTCAAACCATTTCAAATTATTATTATTTACTATTATTATAATTTATTATTACTATTTTGTTTAGATAAATGCCTATGATACTAGACGTAACACTGATGTCAGAATCATAATTATGCGGGTGACCTCTGTCCACTTTCTAACCAACAGTAGTTTTAATACAATGTACAATGTCTACTGTAATTTCAATCTGTTAAATCAACCCATCAAGCATTAAGTCCTCACCTTTCCCAATGCTTTAGTCAAAAATAACATATTTCAAAACATAATTTCAAAACATACATGACAATATATCCAACCGCTTCATGTGTGGCAGCCATTTTGTAAGCTTTATAGCCTGGTTGCTAGGAAACATGTTACCTAATGGACCCGTCAAATACTTGTCAGTAAGAAACCGAAACCATGAAAACATCAGCTGACTGAGCGTTGACGCTACCTGGCTCCGAGAGAAAGGTGATTGTGTTGTCCCTGTTGCCCCCCTCAGGGAATCGATGGTTGCCTTAAGGCTGCATCTCTCCTCTTCCCATGCGTGGCGCAGGTCTTCCCCCTGGGAAGCGGCGTTGCCATAGCGACGAAGCAGATGCAGTTCAGGCACAGACAACTTCTTGATGCCCTCCGAGTGGATCTTCCTCAGGAGCCCCTGCACAGACACAGCTAACATGTGGCTATGGTGGTTTTAATCACTGAATGACTAATGTATGACTAAATCACATTGCAGCTTTGTTACGTATTAATTAAAAACTAGCTAATTTACAGCAGAATGATAGCCTAGTTCTGACACAAGCAAAACTAACATTTGGTTTAATGCTTATATAATAATTATACAAGCATAGTTTCATAAATTGTTTGCTGACATGGGTAGATTAGAAATAACATTTAGACAGACACAGCTAAGTATACTGACATGTGTAGTGTAAATAATTACAAATTTCATGAACAAGACATTTCAGCAGCTAAACAGTGGCCTTTTACCATCATAATATTTCATACTACTAACAACCTTCAAATAAGTTTGGAAACATTCACACTGTATCCAGTTATCCAAAATACCACAATGATGTCCACAGATGGCTCCATGAAATAATATCACCTACTTGCAGCGTAGTTGCCTGCTCAGTGCTGCCCTCTGATGGAGGAACAACCTGTGCTGCTGTGCCACCAGATGGCACTGCATCAGACACATCGGGAGCACCCTGAGCATCGGGCCGAGTGAGATATCCCATCATCCTTGAGTCGATCTCTTCGTTGCGATCAATCTCAACGTGAACCTTTCGCGCCAACTCAATCAGTGAGTCATCGTCACCTAGTGACACAAGACATGATCAGTTGGTGACACGAGACAACAATCAGTTGGTGACATGATATACAGTCAGTGAGTCATCACTATGTTGTAACACAACACATAATCAGTGTCATCATCATTTGGTGACACAAGACAATTAGTGTCACCTTCACTTGGTGACACAAGACACAATTAGGGTGTCATTACCTGCTGACACAACACACATTTAGTGTGTCATCATTGCCTGGTGATGTAAGACACAATGAGTGAGTCATCATCATTTAATAATACAAGGTAGCATCAGTATGTTGTCATCACCCCTTGAAAGAGTGGGAAAACATAATTTCATGTTTTGAATGGTCAATACCATTTCATGTTCTCAACTTACGTACAGTCAGATAAAAGCTAACTTACTGGTTTCACCGACAGGTTGAAGCCGCTGAAGCTCCCTCTGGTGATCAACAATGAGGCGGTTGATTTCATCCGTGTGGTATTTCTGCAGCTGCCTGCGAATTTGATCAATACTTTCCTCTTTCTCAAGCCGCAGTTTCTCTTTCACGTCAGTCAACTTTTGCTCATACTCAGCGCTCATCTCACTGAGCCGCTGCTCCAGTTTCTAGAAAACAAACACAGCTGCTTCAGTTTCTATGACAACACAAATGGCTGCTCCAGTTTGTACGCCAAAAACAGCTGCTTCAGCTGGCATGACAAAACAGCGATTCCAGTTGCTATGACAACTCAAACAACTAATCCAGTTTCTATGACATAAATGGCTGGTCCAAGTTTCAGTGACAACATAAATAGGTTCTCTAGTTTGTAAAACAAACAAATAAACAAGCAAACAGCTGCTCCAGTCCCTATGACAACATAAACAACCGCTGTAGTTTCTATAACAACAAACAGCTGCTCCAGTCCCTATGACAACATAAACAACCGCTGTAGTTTCTATAACAACAAACAGCTGCTCCAGTTTCTATGACAATATAAATGCCTGCTCCAGTCTGTATGATGACAGCCTGCTTAGATACAATGCAGGTTATCACGGCTAAATGTTTATTTCACTTTATTACATACATTTATGTTGGCAAAAAATTAAAAACTGTGTATATGAGCTATTTTATGCAACCATTAACTGTAGGATCTAGATAAACAACATGATTAATCACGGTGATCTGGATCCTGACTTATTCAGCATTCTTCACTTCAAAACTGCAGCCCGTTGTACAAACTGTGTTATTACAACTTTTGTTTTCACCAGTGTCCACCCTTCCAACCATTCAACTCCTCAGGTCATTGTCAGTTCCACAACTACAATGCAATGACATGCCTGAGTGATTTCAGTCACACATCACTGCACACAGCTGCTGCATGGTCCAGACAACCTCAAACATACAGGCTGTCTGACCTCTGACCTATAGCTGTGCAACCTCTGACCTATAGTTGTGCGACCTCTGACCTATAGCTACGCAAATTCTGACCTACGGCTGCATGACTGCTGACTGGAGGTTATGTGACCTATGACCTGTCCTTTACTGCCCACTCCCAGGCAAATATCCCAGATACAGTCCCACTGCTGTCTTGTTCACTGGATGTTTCCTTCCTTCTCCCTCTCACCTGTCGCTCACTCTCACAGACCTGTTAATTGTTGGGCTGAAATCTGTATACCCGGTAGCATACTTAAAATTCCATTTTGCACATGTTGACTGGTTTATAACACACCTGTTTGGATCACGTGTCACGGTGCACATGAGGACCTACTTGTAAAAGTGTTACGTTGTTTGTGATGATGCCATGGGCAGAAGCCAGAATATTTTTAGCGGTTCTCAAAGTTCAAACATAGGCAAATGTCAGTTGAGGATTCCGTAATTTCTGGCCATCCGTCTAACAGCAAAACTGACGGAAATGTTGACAAACTTGTTGGCCTATAATCTGGATCAACGTCACGGACATCATGATCTTTCTTTGTCACGGAGGGAATTGTAGGCTCAACAGTAAATCAGTACTTTTACAACAAGGTGATAAGGAGGAAACATCAGGAACCATGTTGCACACAGAACTGGCTGCTGGAACAGGACAACACGCCACCCAACACCACCCTCTCTGGGCAGCACTTTCTGGCCTGTGACCCCCCCTACTCCTCCAGCCCAGCCTTCTCACTCAATATACAGTAAATGAACTCGTCAAAAGTTTGACATAGTAGCAAGGGATATTTGAAGCTGGGATCTCTCGAATTTGACCTAGGTTCAATAGAGTAGCCCTGTATTTGAAGCTGGGATCTCTCGAATTTGACCTAGGTTCAATAGAGTAGCCCTGTATTTGAAGCTCGGATCTCTCGAATTTGACCTAGGTTCAATAGAGTAGCCCTGTATTTGAAGCTGGGATCTCTCGAATTTGACCTAGGTTCAATAGAGTAGCCCTGTATTTGAAACAGGGATCTCTCGAATTTGACCTAGGTTCAATAGAGTAGCCCTGTATTTGAAGCAGGGATCTCTCGAATTTGACCTAGGTTCAATAGAGTAGCCCTGTATTTGAAGCAGGGATCTCTCGAATTTGACCTAGGTTCAATAGAGTAGCCCTGTATTTGAAGCAGGGATCTCTCGAATTTGACCTAGGTTCAATAGAGTAGCCCTGTATTTGAAGCAGGGATCTCTCGAATTTGACCTAGGTTCAATAGAGTAGCCCTGTATTTGAAGCAGGGATCTCTCGAATTTGACCTAGGTTCAATAGAGTAGCCCTGTATTTGAAGCAGGGATCTCTCGAATTTGACCTAGGTTCTATAGAGTAGCCCTGTATTTGAAGCTGGGATCTCTCGAATTTGACCTAGGTTCAATAGAGTAGCCCTGTATTTGAAGCTGGGATCTCTCGAATTTGACCTAGGTTCAATAGAGTAGCCCTGTATTTGAAGCAGGGATCTCTCGAATTTGACCTAGGTTCAATAGAGTAGCCCTGTATTTGAAGCAGGGATCTCTCGAATTTGACCTAGGTTCAATAGAGTAGCCCTGTATTTGAAGCAGGGATCTCTCGAATTTGACCTAGGTTCAATAGAGTAGCCCTGTATTTGAAGCAGGGATCTCTCGAATTTGACCTAGGTTCAATAGAGTAGCCCTGTATTTGAAGCTGTGATCTCTCGAATTTGACCTAGGTTCAATAGAGTAGCCCTGTATTGGAAGCAGGGATCTCTTGGTTGAGTCTGATGCTCTAGTCACTGCACCCCACAAGGTAGTCTCTCTCACCTGTACTTGCTGCTCCGCCTGTGTAAGTGACACCTTCACCGTCCTGGAGCCACTGGTGGAGGAGGGTGAACTCTCAGCATCACCCCCACCAATCTCACGCCCGGCGTCGTAACTCAGTCGGTCCTGCAGCACCCCGATCTCATGTCGGAGGTCACTGACCTCTTGTCGCAGGTCAAGCTCAGTTGATTTCTGGGAGATTATCCACTGTTCCTGGCCCTGGATGGTTTGTTTTGCTTCCACCAGGGCGGTCCCCAGATCTCGCTGTAGAACGAATAGATTATTCATTGATAATAGCAACTATAAAACGTGTAGACAACATTCAATTGATGGAAGTTGCTCTAAGGCACTTTATAAAATCATGCATATATATATATATATATATATATATATATATATATATATATATATTATAATATAAGTTATATAATACAAATGATACAATATTATATAAAAAGAAATGTAAGTAATACTATCTTCAATATAGTTATTAATACAAATAAAATATTTGCCTAGAAATTAAAATTAAATTATATATACAAGTGATCAAGTGAATGAACCTGATTAGTTATCTGTGTCTGTAGTGAGAGTGAGTGTGCGAGTGAGTGAGCAGAGTGAATGTGTCAGTGAATGTGTCAGTGAATAAGGGAGAGAAGCGGAGAGAACAGGAGGAAAGCATGTACGTAGCATGTATGGCATTAGTGAGGAGGAGAGCGAGCGAGCGACAGAGCCGAGCACAGAGCGAGAACGAGCAACAGCGCAACAACGACGACGAACGCAACGAACGAACGAACGAACGAACGAACGAACGAACGAACGAACGAACGAACGAACGAACGAACGAACGAACGAACGAACGAACGAACGAACGAACGAACGAACGAACGAACGAACGAACGAACGAACGAACGAACGAACGAATGAGTGAGATTTCAACAATCCTAGCAAGTGAGGGGTGGTGATAACTTCAGTGATGGTACTGCCCTGTCACTACATGGCAGTGAGTCGTTGTCTCACCTGTGACTGTAGGTGGCTGGTGGTTGTCTCGTCCATGTGGCTGTCTCTCGCCTTCAGTTGCCTCAACAGTTCCTCAATCTCACTCTCATACTTCGCCTACAACACAACGTCAACAACCTGTCAGCAGGAATCATAGTGACAGTATGACCTGAGAATCAACAGGGATACAGATTGATCTGCAGGGAACTATAGTGACACTAATGATAGACTGACTTGTGTCAACATAGATCACAGTGACACTGGTAACACATTGAAAGTCTATCACCGTAGATCATGATCACATACCCTCTGCATGACTGCAGAAATCACAACGACACTCATGACAGATTGACCTTTGAACCAACAGGGAGGGACCATGTTGACACATTAACCTGTGTACTGGCAGTGACTGTAATGACATTGGTGACGGACTAATTTCTGTATTGGTCATGACAATAATGACATGGGTGACAGACTAACCTGTGTGTCAACAGAGATCGTAGTGACACGAGTGACAGACTGACCTGCATGTTGGCAGTGATGCCGTCAGTCTGAGGTCGGATGTTCTCAAGCTCTCTCTGCCTCTGTACCAATCTCTGCTGCAGCTCACTGTAGTCTCGCTCGAGGCTCGCACGAGCCTCTCGCATGCTCTCCAGCTGCTCTCGAGCCTCTGCCAGCTCTCCCGCCAACCGTGTCATCTCAGCCTCCTTCTGGTGCAACGATTGCTCCATCTTGGTCAGCGCCACCTGGTGGCTCGAGTCTGCAGTTTGCCTCAACTGTGTAAGAATAACACTGGTGAGAACAGGATCACCCAATCATTGCAATCAGTAACCATGCTGTGGTGAATCGTAGTTCTAAATTAGGATAGTTTATATATGAGAAAATATTTCAGTTGGAATTGTATAATTTTATTCATGTGGACTATTATGCATTGACATTATGTTAATATTGATTCAGTGACTTAAGTCAACAGAGCTACTCAGTATGGTCAATGTGTTGTGGTCACTGTACTTTGATCACTGAACTATGGACAATAGACTGTAATGACTGGACTGTGGTCAATCCTCATTACCATTGACTCTGTTAGTGAGGATGAACTTACCAGTTGAATAAGCAAAACTCACCTGGATGGCTTCCTGCAGCTGCTCCTGGAGCTGCTCCAGCTCAATGTGGCTCCTGCCCCTATCCTGCTCTCGACTCTGCTGCTCCTCCTGTAGCTTCACAGTGACTGTCTTCAGCTGCTCCTCCACCTACACAGACAAACTGCTACAGACACACAGTCTACACCTACACTGAGACAGACATTGCTACAGATACACCTACAGACACACTGATACAGACATATAGTCTACAGATACACATACGCAGACATATGGCTACAGACACCTACACAGACATACAGCTACAGACACCTAGACAGATATATGACTACAGACACCTACACAGACATACGGCTACAGACCCCTAGACAGACAAATGGCTACAGACATCTACACAGATACAGTGCTACAGACACCTAGACAGACACACTGCTATAGACACATAGCCAGACACACTGCCATAGAAAAAAAACCCCTAAAAAAACAGACTACGCTGGCCCCCAAAAGACACATAAAAAACAGACATTAAAAAATGCTTAAAAAAAGAAAACCATAAAACAAAAAAACCAAAAACTGGCCCCCAAAAGACACATACACAGAAACCACAAAATGCTAAAAAGAAAAGTTGCCTAAAACCAAAACACAAAAAACACACTGCTATAGACACATAGACAGACACACTGCTATAGACACATACACAGACACACTGCTACAGACAGTGCTACAGACACAGACACACTGTACTACAGACACCCTGCTACAGACACAGTCTAACCAGACACACTGCTACAGACACACAGTACGAGCAGATAGACACCTTCACAGACAAACTGCTACAGGCACAGCTGGTACATTCACACTACTGCTGTTGTCAATAGTTTTGGCAAAAGCAAACCTTGACAGGGTTATGCTTATAAGTGATTATGTGATGTCAGCAAACTGCAATGAATAACTTGGTATTGCATATATATGTTGCCCTTAGCTGTGATGCAAGCTTTTGCATGGTTTCCATGGTCATATGCAATCAAATTCAGCAACAATAGGAACTATGGTAAAGTACAATGAATTTGGTGAACTTCTGTATGTTGTGAAGTATATCTACCAGGGTCCGTGCAGTCAACTGCCAGCCCTGACTTGTGAGGATGATTTGCCAGGGTTAGTTGATGTAGTCAGTATCAAGTGCCACGAGAGGACGAGGGCCGATGTATCTGACACAAGTCAGTCTATAAAGCATTGCCAGAGATACTCCTGGAACCCCAGTGGCAATCAGAAGAGTCCGGCTGAAGAATATGTGGCGAACTTATGGAAGGGACCTCCAGGCAGACACCAGGAAGACGGGACACACCTTGAGAGAAGGGCCGATGACAGAGGACTCGGGAAAGCTGATTTCGACAGCATGCACCCCCAGAGGGACAACAGGCATAAGTAAGGACACAAGGTGGACAATGTATACCACATTTTAACCCCTTCGTTTTGGCAGTGAAAGTGTAACAACACTAGAGAAATAAAAACAACTTAATTAAACACTATGCAAATAATTGAATAGGATCAGTGATGACATATTCACTTGTGAGACGTCGTGTTCGGACTGACTGAAGTGTCTCCAGATGTTGGCCAGCTCCACCTCGGCTGTCTCCTTGAACCTCCCAAACCTCGCCTCTATCTCCGTCAACTGACGCGTCACTTCTGCCAGCTCCTGCTGACTCTCACTCAGTGCCTGGTTCATTTCAGTCAACTGACTACTCGTATCAGCCAACTCTTGTCTAGTTTCAGTCAGCTCATCTCTTGTTTCAGCCAGTTCTTGTTTAGTTTCAGCCAGCTCCTGCCTAGCTTCAGCTGGTGCTTGTTTTGCTTCAGTCAGCTCTCGTCTAGCATCAGCCAGCTCTTGTTTAGTTTCAGCCAGCTCTTGTTTTGTTTCAGCCAGCTCTTGTCTAGTTTCAGCCAGGTCATGTATTGCATCAGCCAACTGATCCTTCACTTCAGTAAACTGATGGGTTTTATCAGCCAGCTCTTGTCTAGTGTCAGTCAATTCTTGGCTCATTTCAGTCAGCTCTTGTTTTCTCTCTGCTAGCTGTTCCTGTGTTTCAGCCATGTCGTTGACTGTCGTGGCAGATTTCAGTCTAACATCAGCCAGCTGCAGCGTTGTTGCCATCAGCTGTTCCTTGGTTTCGGTCAGCTGCTGTGATCTTTCAGTCAGCCGCTGAGTTTGTTCAGTCAGCTGCTGACGTTGTTCAGTCAACTGCTCCCAGACTTCACTCAGTTTGTTTTTCGTCTCAATCAAACTCAGTTCGGTTTTCACATGCTGTTGCTGAGCCTCAGACAGCCGCTGCTGAGCCTCGCCCAGCTGCTGATCTCGCTCAGCCAAGCTGTCCTCTGTGTCAGCATACCATTCTTCAGTTTCAGTCAGCTGTCTCTGAGATTCAGCAAGCAGCTGTCTCAATTCAGTCATCTCCACACCCATGTCTTTCAGTTGCTGTGTTAGTTTAGTCAGTTCCTCAGTTGATTCTGTCAACCGGTCAGTCATCTGTGTCAGTTGTCTCTGCATCGTGGACAGCTGCTCAGCTGTGTCGGTCTCGTTTCGGTTTGTGTCATTCAGTTCAGCCTGTGTCAGTTCAAGTCTTCTAAGTGTCTGGAAACATAGACAAACTGTCAGTAGGCGTCAGTAAAGACTCTAGTCAAAAATGTTAGTGGACGATGATGGTGGACAGCACAATTGAGAGTGGACAGTGACCAGTACAACGTTTATCATGCCACCAAACTAGTACAAGAGAGAGAACATTTATGTATGCAGTCAAATTCCACCTTGGTCTTGGCTTATGTGAAGACATTTAGATCACTTTGTTCATATATTTATACCATACATTAAAGTATTTATTTGTGCTGCTATCTTCTTAGCCTCTTTCTAAACATTCCTGCCTGTGTCCGAGTGTCCACTGAGAGGAGCATTACCTGGCCGAGGTGGGTGTCTCTCTGAGCCAAGGCTGCGTTGACGGTGGCCAGGGACTGCTCCATGTCCTCCCGGTACAACTCATGCTCCGTCTTCAACTTTGTCATCTCACACTCCAGTGCCTCCACCTGCTGGGGTCACACAGAACCTCGCTCAATATAACACCACAACATGGCGGATAGATGACAAGTCCCAGCTGTCAAAGTGTTGATGGCACAGTCGCACAGGAAATATGTTGGCAGTCCATGTGTTTAATACTATTCGATATAAAGGACTTCTATTACAGAGAAATTCATGGAATTGCAAGCTCAGAGGTACATAGGATCCAGTGCTATGTAATATCAAGATTGGTGTGTCTAAGTCACCAACAGACGGATAATGTGGGTTACAGAGGCCAGGCTGTATTAAAATTATAATCTTTATGACACTGCAAAATGACAATGCATGTTGGTAGAGAAATGTATGTCTTCTGACATGATGTATGTCACAACTGTCAAAATACCAACAACACAGATGCCACTCTAACTGTAAACATACCAACCAGACATGTGCCACTCTAACTGTCAACATACCAACAAGACACATGCCACTTTAACTGTCAACATACCAACAAGACACATGCCACTCTAACTGTCAACATACCACTATAACAGTCAACATACCAACCAGACAGACGCCACTCTAACTGTCCAACATACCAACAAGACACATGCCACTCTAACTGTCAACATACCAACCAACATGACACATATCATTCTACTGCCCCATCTCCAACATGACAGATGCAACCAAGCTGCCCCAATACCCACAAGCTAGGTGCGTCTCCCTACCTGTTTGATGTTGAGTTCTTTCTCAGCCTGCTTCCTCTGCAGCTGGGACAGCTCCTCCTCAGTCGCCCTCCCTTCTGCTTCAGCAGCTTTGAGCAGCTCCTGCGATACTCCGAGCTGCTCCTCAAGAGCTCTTTTCTGCTCCTGTGTTGCTATCAGCTGTTCCTGAGATGCTCTGAGCTCTTCTTGAGCTCCAGTCAGCTGTGTTTGTAGAGTCTCTATCCTCTCGTCATTCTGCAACATAAACTCACTGTCAACTGCTTGCGTGTTTCAGCCACAGTGGACAGTCTAACCTAATGTTTCAGCCACCCAGTGGACAGTCTAACCTAATGTTTCAGCCACCCAGTGGACAGTCTAACCTAATGTTTCAGCCACCCAGTGGACAGTCTAACCTAATGTTTCAGCCACCCAGTGGACAGTCTAACCTAATGTTTCAGCCACCCAGTGGACAGTCTAACCTAATGTTTCAGCCACCCAGTGGACAGTCTAACCTAATGTTTCAGCCACCCGTGGACAGTCTAACCTAATGTTTCAGCCACCCAGTGGACAGTCTAACCTAATGTTTCAGCCACCCAGTGGACAGTCTAACCTAATGTTTCAGCCACCCAGTGGACAGTCTAACCTAATGTTTCAGCCACCCAGTGGACAGTCTAACCTAATGTTTCAGCCACCCAGTGGACAGTCTAACCTAATGTTTCAGCCACCCAGTGGACAGTCTAACCTAATGTTTCAGCCACCCAGTGGACAGTCTAACCTAATGTTTCAGCCACCCAGTGGACAGTCTAACCTAATGTTTCAGCCACCCAGTGGACAGTCTAACCTAATGTTTCAGCCACCCAGTGGACAGTCTAACCTAATGTTTCAGCCACCCCGTGGACAGTCTAACCTAATGTTTCAGCCACCCAGTGGACAGTCTAACCTAATGTTTCAGCCACCCAGTGGACAGTCTAACCTAATGTTTCAGCCACCCAGTGGACAGTCTAACCTAATGTTTCAGCCACCCAGTGGACAGTCTAACCTAATGTTTCAGCCACCCAGTGGACAGTCTAACCTAATGTTTCAGCCACCCAGTGGACAGTCTAACCTAATGTTTCAGCCACCCAGTGGACAGTCTAACCTAATGTTTCAGCCACCCCGTGGACAGTCTAACGTAACGTTTCAGCCACCCAGTGGACAGTCTAACCTAATGTTTCAGCCACCCAGTGGACAGTCTAACCTAATGTTTCAGCCACCCACTGGAGTCTAACCTAATGTTTCAGCCACCCAGTGGAGTCTAACGTAATGTTTCAGCCACCCAGTGGAGTCTAACGTAATATTTCAGCCACCCAGTGGAGTCTAACCTAATGTTTCAGCCATCCAGTGGACGGTCTAACCTAATGTTTCAGCCACCCAGTGGACAGCCTAACCTAATGTTTCAGCCACCCAGTGGACAGCCTAACCTAATGTTTCAGCCACCCAGTGGACAGCCTAACCTAATGTTTCAGCCACCCAGTGGACAGCCTAACCTAATGTTTCAGCCACCCAGTGGACAGCCTAACCTAATGTTTCAGCCACCCAGTGGACAGCCTAACCTAATGTTTCAGCCACCCAGTGGACAGTCTAACCTAATGTTTCAGCCACCCAGTGGACAGCCTAACCTAATGTTTCAGCCACCCAGTGGACAGTCTAACCTAATGTTTCAGCCACCCAGTGGACAGCCTAACCTAATGTTTCAGCCACCCAGTGGACAGTCTAACCTAATGTTTCAGCCACCCAGTGGACAGCCTAACCTAATGTTTCAGCCACCCAGTGGACAGTCTAACCTAATGTTTCAGCCACCCAGTGGACAGCCTAACCTAATGTTTCAGCCACCCAGTGGACAGTCTAACCTAATGTTTCAGCCACCCAGTGGACAGTCTAACCTAATGTTTCAGCCACCCAGTGGACAGTCTAACCTAATGTTTCAGCCACCCAGTGGACAGTCTAACCTAATGTTTCAGCCACCCAGTGGACAGTCTAACCTAATGTTTCAGCCACCCAGTGGACAGTCTAACCTAATGTTTCAGCCACCCAGTGGACAGTCTAACCTAATGTTTCAGCCACCCAGTGGACAGTCTAACCTAATGTTTCAGCCACCCAGTGGACAGTCTAACCTAATGTTTCAGCCACCCAGTGGACAGTCTAACCTAATGTTTCAGCCACCCAGTGGACAGTCTAACCTAATGTTTCAGCCACCCAGTGGACAGTCTAACCTAATGTTTCAGCCACCCAGTGGACAGTCTAACATAATGTTTCAGCCACCCAGTGGACAGTCTAACCTAATGTTTCAGCCACCCAGTAGACAGTCTAACCTAATGTTTCAGCCACCCAGTGGACAGTCTAACCTAATGTTTCAGCCACCCAGTGGACAGTCTAACCTAATGTTTCAGCCACCCAGTGGACAGTCTAACCTAATGTTTCAGCCACCCAGTGGACAGCCTAACCTAATGTTTCAGCCACCCAGTGGACAGTCTAACCTAATGTTTCAGCCACCCAGTAGACAGTCTAACCTAATGTTTCAGCCACCCAGTGGACAGTCTAACCTAATGTTTCAGCCACCCAGTGGACAGCCTAACCTAATGTTTCAGCCACCCAGTGGACAGTCTAACCTAATGTTACTTGGTAATAAACTGTCTTACTACAACAGAATACAACAACCACTGTCCAGGACGTCACATTGGACGTGGGTTCAGGCATTGTCACTTACACTGACTGCACTTAGTGAGACTTATTAGTAGAAGAAGTGCTGGTTCCATGAAGGTGTGAGCAACAACCAATGATTCTCACTTTCAGCAAAACACCAGCAGTGGACTGAACACACACATCGATGTTGTAACATCACATTGCTTGTTGAGCAGATGTACAGTCAGACAAACGTGTTTGTGTTAGTGCTGGTTCGATACCTGGTTTTGTTCGATACCGATCGATACCTGAATTTTATTTGATACTTGATACTCGATACTCGATACTTACGTTGTAATTAAGTCTAATTTTCACATAGAACACAGTTCCCAGTAGAAGCACAGTATGCAACAGAAGTAGTGCTGGTTCGACATCAGAATTCTTTGATACCGATCAATATATTACTGGCTCGATACCAGAATTCTTCGATACCGATCGATATATTACTGGTTCGATACCAGAATTCTTCTATATCAATCGATACCAGATTTTTAGTCGATACTCGAAATTTACCTTATAAGTGTAATTCAGTACAGTAGAGATCTCCAAAGAAACACTACTATCCACTTAGACTAATGCCAAAGAAACACAAAATATTTCACTTGTAGGGAAATATGTGACAATTTTATAGTCATGCAAACAATTATTAATATGCAATTTTCAATTTATGTAAGTACACAAACAACAGTTTCAATATAATTGATTACTGTTGTAAAACTAAAAGGTAACTGTAATATAATATTAAAACAATAAAGACAACTGCAATAAAATACCTAGTGACCAATAAATTAATTGCACTGAATTATTTTAAATTAATAACAGTACTTCAGCCCTGCTGTTTGTAAATACACTTAAATATAGCAGCTTAATTTCAAGTCAATGTGTCTCCTAAAATGACCATCAACAAATACAGCTGAAACAAATGAAACATACCGATAATATGTTATTATTATATAAAAGCACCTATCACTTATAATAGTGTCACTGCCAGCACAGCTGAACCCTCACTGTTATAACTTTTTTATTATTAATTTTATCATAAACATAATTGTGATTTAGCATCAAAACTGATGATTACAATAAAATAACACTTATTAATAACAGAAAAGATATTAATTAAAATTACAATTGTACTTCCCAGTTCATACCAATATTTTTTTTTAAATAAACCTTAAATTACCACGTTATCAAGTACACATAACAAGCCCCATTATGTTTTTGCAACTGTTTTCAAGAACAGGTCAGTTTCTTCCTCTACCTCTGGCTCTGCCTCTGGCAGTGGTGAACCTGTTTGGCCAGTGCCAGTGTCACAGTGGCAGTAGATGCAGTAAGCGAATCGTCATCGTTAATCAGTCACGTCGTATATGTCACTTCTTGACACTGTGACCGCAGTTAGTTAGTAGATTCGGCAACAGATGGCGATTCGCTTCGACTGTAACTTGATGTCCACTGCTTGCTCATTGTCGAATATTTCAAAAGAACACGTTCTCGAGACAATGGCAATGCGACGTTGACTGTCCACAACGTCGACGACGTCGACATGCCGTACGATGAAAGTTGATCATCACGTTTTGATAGCGTCTTGATTGGCGACATGTTTCATCAAATTCAGTGTATTTCCCCCGCTATCTTTGAGACGTTTCTAGCATAGCAGACAGTCTTTGTTGGAAAAGTGCCAAATTAGCTAAATTTTGACTGTTGTCGTTCGTCTTGGTTGTGGGCGTCGTGTACGGCAAATGGTGGTGGAACCAAACAACAAAACAGCGCCACCAAACGGAACCCGGATAAACAAAGCCTCCGCATCGCGCTCGAATAATTATTTATATTAACAATATTATTATTAAACTAGTTTCATAAATACTAGTGCGTGCAATAAACACTCTATAAAAATGCTATAGGATATGTGTTTTTGTACGCGTAACCGTAAGTAAAGTAGGGAGAACGATGGCATGGTAGTGCCACCAAACGAGAGCGTCACGTACGAACCTTGGTTTGGATAATGAGGCTAAGCGAAGTCTGACCTAGGCTAAGATCGCTCACAGAAAACAGTTATTATACAAACTAACTCTACAATAAAGTTTTAGAAAACAATTCACATTTTATGTTATATTATTTTTAAACAACCACGCCTAAGTCAATTTAGGCTGCGAAGCGCTGTAGTGATAGCTCCGTAAACAACGTCATCATCAACAACGATGTTGCGTCTTCGCGTCGACGTCGTCGAATGGACTCGATGTCAAGTATTGAAGGTATCGAAGGTATCGAAGGTATCGAAGGTATCGAAGGTATCGAAGGTATCGAAGGTATCGAAGGTATCGAGGTATCGTAGGTATCGTAGGTATCGAAGGTATCGAAGGTATCGAAGGTATCGAAGGTATCGAAGGTATCGTAGGTATCGTAGGTATCGAAGGTATCGTAGGTATCGTAGGTATCGAAGGTATCGTAGGTATCGTAGGTATCGAACAATGGGCGTTCGATACAAAAAATATCGAAGTATCGATACCACTAAATATCGGTATCGAACTTTCGCAAGTATCACGATACTTCGATATATCGAATATCGAACCAGCACTAGTTTGTGTGAATGCTTATGTGAACGTGTGCTTTTGCGTTGAATCCATGTATGCACTAATTAGTCACAAGACTCCCACACACAACACACAAACAAGTATGTGTGACATTGCAGTGTGTGATACGTCAGTCATCATTGTAGACTTCTCGAGTGAGTGACATAACAAATCAGTGACACAGGACACTGATGAACGATGTCTGATGTCTTAAATACACACAAACCTTGTTAATAAAGTCTAATATGTTCCTGTCCTTTGCCTCAACTTTTTCTATAGCATGTCTGATGGCCTCAGAGCGAGTGCCAGACTGTGGGTGCTCGCTTCGTAACCAAGAGGTCTGATCAGGGGTGACATGTTGTGTAAGTCTCTCTGTCCTGACACAAGGTCTAATCTGACAGAGTGACACAGGACATGTGAACTCAAAGTCTAGTGTGAGATAGAATGACATAGACCAGTGAACATACGGTCTAGTCTGACAGAGTGACATAGGAAATGTGAACACAAGGTCCAGTCCAACAATAACACGGAACAAATGAATACAAAGTCTGAGCAGAGAGAATTGAGAGCAGTGAGAATGACACAGACAGGACATCTGACTACAATGTCAAACCTGACAGAGAGACATATGACAAGTGAATGTATACATGTATAGGCAAAGATAGACAGAGAACATGTGAACACAAGGTCTAGTGTGACAGAATGACACTGGACAAGTGAACACAACGTCTAGTCTTACAGAATGACATAGGCAAGCGTAAGAAGGTCTACTTTGACAGATAGACATGACACAATGGAATAGTCTGATAGAGTGACATAAGTCATTTGAACACAAGTCTTGTTTATTTTATTAACTGTCCCTAAATGTTCACATTGTATTCATCGTTGTGTTGTATTCACTGTGTATTCACTTGTCCTGAGTCACTATGTCATAGTGACTCAGGACAAGTGAATACACAACGATGAATACAATGTGAACATTTAGGGACAGTTAATAAAATAAACAAGTCACTAAGCCAACCATCAGGGGTGTGGTGTGGGGTGCTATTGTTGTGTGGTATGTCATGTCATGTTATGTTCTGTGTAAACATGTGTGCATGCACTACCACTCACCATCTCTGCAGTGATGCTGTCAGCTGCTGATGAGACAGCGTAAGAAACGATGTCTCCAGCAGCCTGGAGCTGTTGGATGTGTTCATTCAGATGGTCAATCTCTGCATTCTTCTCATCAATTAATTGTTGTGCAAACACAGGCATAGAGAAGGCTTCTTGACCATGCTCCTGGCTCTGTTGGTTCACCGCCGTCTTAACAAAACACACAGTGATTTATTGAAGAATCAATGAATAGAGCAGGTTTGTTTCACATCTGCCTCAACAAAACTTCATGGACTCAAAAATCATGTCCTGAATGCAGCAACATTTGCTGAACACCAAGCAGTGATGCCACACAGCATCTACTAGTCGAGAGGACATTAACAAAGACACACAGTGGGTAGTACCATAGAAAATATATATCTATGGACAAACATGACTTGTTGAAGATCTGACAAAGAACATGAACATCCCTGTTCCTTAGTTAGTACCTGGAAATTCAAGTTTCCAATGAGCAAATTGACCAGCAGAGAACTATCTTCTTGCTCTTCCTCCATTTCTCTATTGTCAGTGCCTGCCTTGTAACTGGGTAATATTCACTGAGATCTAGCTAAAAAATTATTATTTTGAAATGCCAGTTTAGCATTTCAGACCTACACAATAGTAGCCATGTTTGTGATGTTGTCATGACAATGATGATGTCACAGATTCAGAGTACACATAATACTGATGCAAAATATATCAAATGAAAACATTATAAAACATTATACATGACTTAGTCAAATGTCTATAATGATATGAAAATAACTGAAATTATAATTAGAATAATTGTCAATAATTGTTGCTATGGTGATGTAATATTGTTTCATATGATCATCTGCATTGTTTCAATGGACAAGGTGACAAGTAGATCTATGTAGCAATATCAGAAGTAGCAATGTGAGCTCTGTTGACTGCTGGTGAAATCCGCCTTGGGATAAGTAAATTTATAGTATACATTCTATACCAGTTATGCATGGTAACAGTGCATGTACTGCTTGGTTATTTCATTGATGTACATTGGTAATGTATTGACATTTACTAGATCTATTCACCAACATTAGCTCTTGTGTACTGATTACAATACAAATGTTGTGAATGCTGCCTCGAGATTTCACCTGTAACTGTTGAATCTTATCTTCTAGTTCATTAACATGTTGACACCGCTTCTCGCTGACCACAATCTGAGCTTGCATCTGTTGGAGTTGTTCATCTCTCTCAATCAGCTGTTCTCTGAACTGTTCTAACTGTTCTGTCAAATCAGCCGCCTGAAACAACAAACATCAGCCAATGAACCTTCTCAAATACATCTAGCCGACACTAGTCAGTCATCTGTCTGTAACAAAACACTAGAAATGAGGCCCCACTTACCCAAAATATGTCAGATGAACACTGATAGTGCAGTATGATACAAACGGAAATGTGAAATCAATACACAATAAACACAACAGATGTAATAAATAAGATAAAGAATGTGATAATAAATGGTTTAGAAAAAACTTTTATAAAAGAAGAGTACGAGAAATTATTTCAGAGAACTGTGTGGAAAGAATGGTAAGAATTGTTTCAGTAAACAGCGGAAAGAATGGTGAGAAAAATGGTAGAGCACATAGTTGAAAAGAATGTATAGTAGGATAAATGGTAGTGAAACTGTACAATATATTGGTAGATAAGACATGGTAGATAAGAATGGTTAGAGAAATGGTCACCTCTTTGCTGCTGTTGGTCAAAGCGACTCTCTCCTCCTCAAGCTGATGCTGTAGACTTGGTGACACTGACGTCCTGCCACTGTCACCAGCTTCTGTCACCTTGAGAGAGTCAAGCTGTGCCTTCAGTGCACTCATCTCTGTCATCTGTTTGTCAACGCGACTCTGCAGGGCTTCCTTGTCATGTGTCAACTCCTGTCAACCGTCACAAGTGTCACATGCACTACACAGCCACCTTGCCCTCAAGAATAAAACAATATCTACAGAGAAGGAAACTTACAGGAGGTATCATTGTATTAATAATAGTAACACTTCCATAGTGCCTATATCCTTGAAAATTAAAGCTCAGAGGTGCAACAAACAACATCATTGGGCATACCCTTGGTAATCATAAATGGGGACAGAAAGTCGTCATTGGAGCATGGAACTGGCAAAATTTTATGGTGGAAAAACTATTACAAACAAATATGTTTTTCTTTTTTAAGTAAAGGCGGGTATAGTTTCAGAAGATTTAATTGTAACAAGATTGTTGGTGCTGTACAGAAAAAACACGTTTTCCAATACTGAGCTTACTTTAAGGAACAAAAAGTTGTTTCGAAATGAATGATCTAAGGATCTAAGAAATATGAGAGAAATGTAGCAGATTAACTTAACACCCATTAACTTAACACCCATTTCACTGTGGCTGATCACAAATTGACCTGAAAACAAACCTCCTCCAGAGTCTTTAGGTTCTTCAGTTCATCCTCAAGGGTCACGACCTTCTCAAGGGCGAGAGACTCCGCCCTGTGCAGGGTGTCCACCTGCGACTCGAGGTCCTTGATGGTGTGTGAGAGTTCATCCACGTCTGTCTGGCTGTCGCCCTCTGACACCCCTAAGTCAGGGGTGTGTTGTTCCTCAACTGGTGGCTCCACAACTACCACCTGATCCACAGAACACAGGTGGGTTTACAGCTTAACCTGCCATGGTTTTACCTGCTTGATAAACTACACAGTTTGTTGTCATTTAACTGCCTATAATCAAGGTCGTGTGTGTGTCATGTGTGTGTGCCTGTGTGTGTCTGTGTGTGTGTGTGTCTATGTGTGTCTGTGTGTGTCTGTGTGACTGTGTGACTGTGTGTGTGTTGTGTCTGTGTGTGTCTGTGTGTGTCTGCGTGTGTCTGCGTGTGTCTGCGTGTGTCTGCGTGTGTCTGCGTGTGTCTGCGTGTGTCTGCGTGTGTCTGCGTGTGTCTGCGTGTGTCTGTGACTGTGTGACTCTGTGTGACTGTGTGTGTGTGTGTTGTGTGTTGTGTGTTGTGTGTTGTGTGTTGTGTGTGTGTGTGTGTGTGTGTGTGTGTGTGTGTGTGTGTGTGTGTGGTGGTGCGTGGTGCGTGCGTGCGTGCGTGCGTGCGTGCGTGCGTGCGTGCGTGCGTGCGTGCGTGCGTGTGTGTGTGCTAACCTATTCCTTCTAGACACTGCATGTCAGGAAAAACCTTTTCAGGATAAAGTAATGCTTTTTATTTTTCAACATTTCATGTTAGTTCAGGGTTCTTAACTTGTTAGTGCTTCATACTGTACTTTAGACAATTCTTTTCAATTTTACACATGTTTTCCGTGACTTTCAGAGCTATGTAAATCAACCATCAATCAGTTAGGTACCAATACATATTTTTTGAAAAAAAGAAAAGATGTTCAGCATTGTGATAAAATTCAAATTTATATCATATTTGTTGCATGCTGCGGATGAGCACTACAGAGAGTTGCCCTCCGTGTCTGTGTGTAAGTAATACCATCGGAAGAATCAGTATTCTCAACGATTTGTGGCGATGACCTGACCACCCATCCATGCACAATGTTCTACATACTTTACAACATGTGTCAGAAGTTGCCTGTTGTATGAGTGCGGAGATGTGGCCCATGAAGTCTGATCATGACATGAGGATGAAAGAATCGAGATGAGGATGGTGAGACGGCTGTGTGACACTCACTCAGTGACAGACAACCCAGTGGGTGTAGAGGTGATTGGGGACGTGAAGAGAAGAAACAGGTGAGGTGGTATGGACATGTATAGCAAAAGGACGATGTGGACTGAGTGAAGGGGTGTACAAAGTGAGCGATGGAGGGGACAGTTCCCACTGGCAGGTCAAGGAAACCCTAGCAGGACTGCGTGTGTACAGATCCGAGTCTGATGGGCAGCAACCCGTGGGATGCTTGTGACCATACCAGTTCTAGGTAGGCAATTGGGAGAAACCCTCACCAAATAGGGCCTGGAAGCATCACCATTAAATGTTGATGACATATATTATAACTTTGTCAACTGATGTCACAGCCCCAGGTGTCTACGTACATTGCTTGTGGTCGCCTGGGCTTCCAGCTCCGCCTCCAGTTGAGACACTACTTCTCTCAGCTCCACCAGTCTCGCCCTCTGCTCCACGTCCGACTGCTCCAGCTGCTCCAATCGCCGCTTCTGAGTACTCACTTGCTCCGTCTTCTCACGCAGCTGCTCCTCCACTTCCTGGAGCTGTTCCACAGAAACAGTCAAGGTCAGCGAGCCAAATCCAAATACAACCGATCACTGGTCACAAGGTGGATATCTATGTTCTGCAGAAGTCATTTGATATCAACAAATATTTAAAATAAATGGTGTCATCGTGTGTGTGTGTGTGGTGTGGTGTGGTGTGGTGTGGTGTGGTGTGGTGTGTGTGTGTGTGTGTGTGTGTGTGTGTGTGTGTGTGTGTGTGTTGCGTGTGTGCGTGTGTGAGAGAGAGTGTGCGTGTGTGTGTGTGTGCGTGTAAAAGGGAATGTTAATGTGTTGTATTTTGGCATGAATCCTTTCACTGCAGTATTTATGTTTGGATTTGTGTGATTTTAGCGACTTTGTACCTCGCGATCCAGTCTCTGATCTCGACTCTGCCAAGTCTCAGAGTCGCGTTTTAATTTCTCCAACTGCTCCATCTTCTGCTGGAGCTCGTCCCGCTCCATCTCACGCTCCACCGACTGCTCCTGAAACAACAACAGTGGTGAACATGTCACGCACTACCAATTTCATAAAAATAACATACCTTGAACCTGTCATGCCTCTGTAACTTGTGAAATAACAACCAAAAGTAGCTGTGAACATAACCACATGGAACATGGAACACGTCACGCTCCACTGAATCAAGAACTAAAACAAATGTCTAGTTTTGAACACAGTCTCCTGGTCTGCCTGCCTGAACGTGTTAGTCAGATGGCAACATAACTTGTATACAACCAATGTAGTTATTGAAGGGAAAGTCACATTGTATACTACAACCACAGATGATGCGGAATTACGAAAAGTGAACATGCTCTACTGACTCCTGAAAGGACATCCAATGACACATCACTTACTTCGAGGAACTTGCGGTTGGCGGCGAGCTGCTTGTTGGTGGCTTCTATCTGTCTGCGTAGGTCGTCCGTCTCGTTCTTCCTCTCCTCCTGCACTCTCTCCATCTCCATGTGTAGCTCCTCCACCGTCATCTCCAGGTCCCGTCTCGCCTGCTCCCAGCCACTCCTCTCTTTCTCGCTCTGTCGCTCCACGTCTCGCTTCTCCTCCGTCACTCGCGTCAACTGTTGCACTAAACCTACAACACACACACTGCCAAATCAACACACTCGTTCAAACTACACACCCACATGGAAATGTGCTTAGAAATCTGACCATGTGCTTACAATTACAGGATAACACATTTGCTAATTCAATTGAATATATGTTTACAAATCCAATTTGTACTAACTAATGCAATCCAACTTAACACACAAATACACAAATCCAATCAGACATACTTATTAGTTAAATTACGTACAAATGTAGTCACACTTACGAAAGCAATCAGTAAACATAATAATTAAAATAACACCATCAACCATTGCACTGCTCCTATAAAACACCAATTCAACTAACACATGAGTACAACCAACGGAGTGCTTACTGAGGTCACGACCTTTATTATCTGCTTCATACATTATGTATTTTTAACTACATTTCTTCAGCTAAGCAAGTAAATACACTAAGTAATTAAATCTGGATGAATCTCAAATCAAATTAGACAGTTTATTGTCATTCTTAACAAACAGCAAAATTAGACATAGCAATAAAATTACAAATATATGGAAAATAATGATTGAACACTACCTCTTCTAAATATATTTTATATATATATATATATATATATATATATATATATATATATATATATATTATATATATATATATCTTGCTCTTTGGAAGCAGAGCATACAAACAATGTGGACAAGTCCTGGCCGTTAAACATGTCATACAATACGAATACAGACATTGTGGTATTTATTTATTACTATTAATTGTTTTGCAATTTAGGCTTGTATGTCAGCAACAAACAGTTAGTACCCTTTGCTACTGAAGTCTAAAACTACGTAGTTATGGATCAAGATATATATATACCGTGACACATGTATTGTGATATATATCGAATCATAACCTAATGTATCATTACAGCCCAAAATATCAGTTCAGCCAATAAATATGATTGTCTTTACACAATTGTTAAGACTAAATTTATGTATCATTAAATGACCTAACCATATACATATCATAGATGCGTTAAGCTTACAGTAAGTTCATGAAAAATTGCTACATATCTGTGTCTTTAATGACACAACCATACACAAAATTTGCCAGTTCCTCTGAAAACTACCATTGCACCATTAATATTGCATAAAATTTTAGTTTATTTCAACTAGGATGCCACATTTCAATGTAAATTGACTAGAATAGTTTTATCCATCAATGTAATGGTGACTTTGTGGTCAAAGGACTGCAAATTTTGCCAATGCAGGTGGCACTTTCTGCTGTTTTTACTGGTTGACAGGGAATTTATTCTAAAAATGACAGATACAATACTAACTTTTATGGTAGACTAATGTCATAAAAAGGGGGTGAACACTAATTATGGCAGGTATACTTAAATGTGGTACATTAATTAAACCACACTCAAGCCAAATGTTAGTAAGCTAAGGTTAGTTCAACCTTCTACCAATAATTAATTGCTAGCCAATTTGTGTTTAACAAAGGCTGTGGTTTCTGCACCGACCTGACCCACTATCGACAGCCTTGTCCTCCACCTTGTGGCTGTCGGTGGAAGCTTTCGGGGCCACCTGATCACTGCGATCAACTACGCATGCAAACCAATGGAAAAGCACACACAGTGAGTAAAATGAAAAGAAAGCAAACACAAAGTGTTAGAGAATCAAGCCACTCCAAACCGAGACAGCACTGGGAATTAAATAAGTCGTGACTATGTACCACCTCGGAGGGCGGGTTGGGCACATCAAATATATCCCACCTACATAACTAGTGGCTTTTGGCAAATGGCCCCCCGCAATGTATGGTGCAAGTCTGTCATGCTAAGTGGGTTGAAATAGATGTGTAAAATTTCTGCAATGCAGTTGCTACAACACTGATGCATAAATCACAAACATCAAAATGTCTCAATGAAAACAAGTTTTATAACTATACCACCAGTCTACATCCACGCTGCACACAACACACAACAATATATGACACAGCAGGGACACATCATCCAAGTATCCTCATCAATGACATGCCACCAGAGTGTTACACATCAAAAGTGTCACACTTCAATGACATGTCATCCAACTGTTCCACAGCACTGACATGTCATCGAAATGTTTCACAGCAATGACATGTCATCAAAATGTTTCACAGCAATGACATGTCATCAAATGTTTCACAGCAATGACATGTCATCGAAATGTTTCACAGCAATGACATGTCATCAAATGTTTCATAGCAATGACATGTCACCCCAGTGTGACACAGCAATCACAGGGCAACCAAACATCACGACAGTGATATATATATATATATATATATATATATATATACATCCACCCACTAAGCTACACAACAATAACACACCAAGCAAACACCTACGGCTACACCAACACAAGCAACTAGAGCCACTTACCCTGTTCCCCAAGGCCCTCCTCAAATTCCGCCCGTTGACGAGCCAGGTCCTCAGTGCGAGCATCGAGGTCTGAGGCCGCTGCCTCGAGGTCCGCCAGACGCCGCTTTGTCTGCTCCAGCTCAATGATGAGTCCCTCCTTGGTGTCCTCCAAGGCCTGGAACCGTGCCTCCCGCTCCTCTCTCTCCCCACTGTAGCCCTGCACCAACCCTACAACATGTGTTGTCATGACAATCGCGTTGATGTTGCCGTGGCAACCACAACACGTGCCCATGCAACTCTGCAAAATATGCTGTCCTATTCTTGTGTCACAGTCAGATCTGTGAAGTGTCAACGTCAAAACAGTTGTAATGACACGCTTCTGGTTGTAGTTAGAGGCATTGTTTGCAAGCATGTCTGTCAGTCTGTCTGCCTGCCCACCTCTCTGTGTGTCACACAGCTCTCTGTTTGTCTACCGGTTTACTCAACCATGTGTCATTAAGTCTATTCAATCTGTCATTTCAGGCTATCCATTTATCCGCCTGTAGGTCACTTCATCTGTCCATCCATCCAGCTATCTGGCCGTCTGTCCATCTATCCAGCCATCTGGCTGTCTGTCCATCCATCCAGCTGTCTAGCCGTCTGTCCATCCATCCAGTTGTCTAGCCGTCTGTCCATCCATCCAGCTGTCTGGCTGTTTGTCCATCCATACAGCTGTCTGGCCGTCTGTCCATCCATCCAGCTGTCTGGCTGTTTGTCCATCCATACAGTTGTCTAGCCGTCTGTCCATCCATCCAGCTGTTTGTCCATCCATCCAGCTGTCTGGCCGTCTGTCCATCCATCCAGCTGTCTGGCCGTTTGTCCATCCATACAGTTGTCTAGCCGTCTGTCCATCCATCCAGCTGTTTGTCCATCCATCCAGCTGTCTGGCTGTTTGTCCATCCATACAGTTGTCTAGCCGTCTGTCCATCCATCCAGCTGTTTGTCCATCCATCCAGCTGTCTGGCTGTTTGTCCATCCATACAGCTGTCTGGCCATCTGTCCATCCATCCAGCTGTCTGGCTGTTTGTCCATCCATACAGCTGTCTGGCCGTCTGTCCATCCATCCAGCTGTCTGGCTGTTTGTCCATCCATACAGTTGTCTAGCTGTCTGTCCATCCATCCAGCTGTCTAGCCGTCTGTCCATCCATCCAGCTGTCTGGCTGTCTGTCCATCCATCCAGCTGTCTAGCCGTCTGTCCATCCATCCAGCTGTCTAGCCGTCTGTCCATCCATCCAGCTGTCTGGCTGTCTGTCCATCCATCCAGCTGTTTAGCCGTCTGTCCATCCATCCAGCTGTCTAGCCGTCTGTCCATCCATCCAGCTGTCTGGCCGTCTGTCCATCCATCCAGCTGTCTAGCCGTCTGTCCATCCATCCAGCTGTCTAGCCGTCTGTCCATCCATCCAGCTGTCTAGCCGTCTGTCCATCCATCCAGCTGTCTAGCCGTCTGTCCATCCATCCAGCTGTCTAGCCGTCTGTCCATCCATCCAGCTGTCTAGCAGTCTGTCCATCCATACAGCTGTCTGGTCGTCTGTCCATCCATCCAGCTGTCTGTCCATCTGTCCATTTGTCGGTCTGTCCGTCCGTCAGTCTGCCATCTATTTGTTGGTCACCCTGTCAGTCATTAACCGTAACCAACCTTCGGCTGTGTTGAGCTCCGTGGCGAGCAGCTCCTTGGCTCTACCCTCCTCCTCCAGCCTCTCCTCCAACTCTTCACAATGTTCTCGCAGCATCGCCGTCTCAACAACGTGCTCCTCCAGTGTTGCCCCTAGGTGGCGCTGTGTCTGCTGCATGTCATGAAGCTGCTGCGATGTGTCGAGGATAATTTCAAGGAGACGCTCCACAGCTGTCTGTAGACGGGTGCCCGCGTCTGTGACACATGACACAGACAATGACGCGTCACTTCAATGTTGTGTGTATGACAGTGACATGTCAATACAGACTGACACCAGATAATTACGGTTCACACCCATTGCCCATTTTAACCCATTAGACCCCACGCGTCCAAAAGCGCCCGGGTGTCTCCTCCCCAGAGCGCCCGAAAGCGTCCGGCGGAGATAAAGCCTCTAATGGTGGCCCCATCTTGCGGATACTTAAGAGACTAATTCCCACTGATTCTTTGATATCTCAGCTATGAATCCTGGGTAATTTTGACATGGGTTTGCACTGAAATTTTTTGAGTTTTTCGTGATTGAAGTTCATCATCTGTGGACCTTCAAAAATGGCGGCGCCTTGGACATCGTATCTGGTTACTACTGATTAAGTTTGTGCTTATATATCGTTGGATTGGACACTTCTGGCATTGAACTGAAGGTAAGTTTACATTACGTACGAAATACAACTGAATGAGCGATAAAATGAATGATCGGATCTTTGTTTATGTTTCGTTGTCCAGGTTGGGTGACCAGTAGTCGGGTTTTCAGCACCGAAACTGTTGATTATGTGTTGATATATGAAAATTAGGTGTTTTATTATAACAAATCATTAGGTAACATTGCCAATTTTCCTAATGGTTGACATTTCGTTGTTTCAGGTGTCAAAATACCAGTGATCACAATGTCAACATACACATTGGCATGACACAGAAGTCACATATAGGATGATGACAACCAAGATAGAAGTCTTGCAAAGCTGTGTTTCCTGTCCATATCCAGACAAAATGAACTGATTTACATAGTACCATATCTAAACAAGGTAGAGCATGTGTAAATAGAACAATATAATACATTTTATGTGAATAAAACATGATATATTCTACTGTATTGTTGTCCAGAATAGTAATGTTCTGTTTGTCACCTATATATAACAACATATGTTTTACCAACATACACCAAAGTTACACCAATTTAAAGATAATTAAATGAACATTAAAATAAACACAACTTGCAATTATAGAAAATCAGTAGTTTTGAAGATACAGCTTAAAATCTGCAAGCACCCCAAACTGGTGAAATCAGTGGCTGCAGCTTGGGGAACAGGAGCACTAGTCAATTTAACCAGCTGGGGTCTAATGGGTTAACTACATTTTCACTGAGTACATTAATAGCAGAATAAGCAATTTAGCATTAAAACTAGTCCTGTTATAGCTAGTGGTTTTTTTTATCTAATTCATTAGTTCCATTTTTTCCAAAAGGAGAATGAATTATCTGAAATGGAACAAGCAACCAAACACGTGTGCACAAATTTACTTGTTAACTATTATGGCTTTAATTCAGGTCTTGAATCACTTGTGAATTGTGCAGACAAATCCTCTATTTTCAAGCAAGACCAGTGACCAATAGTGTGGATAACGGTTAGACCTGTTTCCATACACGCTCATATGAACTGAACCTTGTCCATCACCTTGCATGAAGTTTTATTCGCCAGTGGGATCAACAAGGACACATAAGGTAAGGATCAACACAGGGAACACCAACCAATGTGTTAGCATGATGTACATAAACTTGAGTGATATTAATTGGTGCATTAACAGGACATGTAATTGGTATGTTAACTTCACAACACATGCAGTTAGGTATGTCCTCCAATGGAACACAAACACAATTAGGTAAAATGTGTTACAGCTTTACATGTCTATGTACAAGAGACGTGTAAAGCAGTTACACATCTACAGATGGGGAGAAACATTTATGAACAAACACATTAAATGCACACATTAAATTAAACGTGAATACACGTCCAGCAAACGCATCCATGTTGTGATATTATGGTCCCAGACCGGAGTGTAGCATGTGAGACCCTTAGAGACCTGTGCGAAAAGCAGGATGCACCCTAGGGATAGTGAGGGAATGCCCACAGGGAGTAGCCCTAGAGGGGGGTTGTACCTGACTGCTGGACTAGTGTCTCCAGCACAAACTTCTCTGAAGACAAAACAAATAACAAATGCACCAACAGAAGTAACCAGTTACAATTTCTGATCTTTGCTAAATGTTACCGATACAAATTGTGCCATATCTTCAACAAAATGTTGTCAATGGCGTCACCAGTGGCACGTGACAGACATCACCACTAACACATGACATCCACCACCACTGACACATGACAGAAACCACCAGTGACACAAGATGAGCCCCACCACTGACATGATGTGACAGATACCACCAGTGACACATGACAGACACCACCAGTGACACATGACAGGCACCACCACTGACACAAGATGAGCCCCACCACTGACACATGAAACATGACAGATGTCATCACTGACACCACAGACACCAGCAGTGTCTCATAAAATACATCACCACTGACACACAACGGATACCAACTGTGACACATGACATACGCCACTAGGGATGCGACAAACACCACTGGTGACATAGACGCCATCAGATGAAACCAGACACTCACCTGTGACAACTTCCTCTACCTCGGGGTCAAACTCTGGTCCAGAGAAGATGCTGTCAATGCGCTGCGACACGTCAAGACCCTCGTCCGACACACCTGACAAGACACTTGTGTTGTGTGGTGCCAAGTCAGATGCATGTGGCGCTAGGGACGCACCTATAAGACATGACATAGTTGAAGACAAAAACTAGAATTCACTGTGTCAAACCATAGCATAGTGTGACATAGTGACAGTGTGACACAAGAATTGCCTACTATTTGCATTCGCATGTTCTGGAGAGAAGATCACTAATTTTAGAGAGGATTCTGGGGGAGTGAGGGAGACAAAGTAGGGGAGTGAGGGAGGAATGTAGGGAGGGAGGGAAAGAGGAAGGGAGAGATGGTTGGATGGAGAGAGCGGGAGAGAAAAAGGGGACTGCTAGGGAGGGAGAGATGAAAGGACAATGGGCGGGACGAAGGGAGGGAGGAGAGAGGTGGGGAGAGAGAATGGGAATGTGAGGGAGAGAGGGGGAGAGAGAGTATAACTACATCAGTGGTTCAAAAGAACGGGAGCTACCACTGGTTCTAAAACCATGGGACATCACTAGTTTCAGTGAATAATTCTACAAATCGTAAGTTTACACAACATTGGGAGGGCAACACAGACTTACCTCTACCTGCAGCCTCATCCCCGGCGCCATTGTCACCAAACTGGCCCCTGTCACCAGAAGCACGTCTGTCACCTGATCCACGCCTGTCATCTGAGGTGTCTTTGTCACCGGAAGTATCACTGTTACTGCCCTCACCCTGGGGCGAGTGTCGAGCTGACTGGTTGACCAGTGTGGTCAGTCGGTGATTGATTCTGTCCTCGGTGTGAAGGTTTGACTGGACGACGTCCGAAAGCAATCGCAGCAGTCGCTCATTGGACACCTGAATGTCATCCCTGTCAACCAACCAGCGTCAGTCACTTGACACAAGGATGATTCTGCTGTCGTCTACTGGTGTTGTGTCATGCCTAGCTGTGAATGTATGTGTGTGCGTGTGTGGTGCACGTGGTGGTGTGTGATTGTGTGTGTGGTGTGTGTGTATGTGTGTGAATGTATATGTGTATGTGTTTGTGTGTGCTTGTGCGTGTGCATGTGCATATGTAATGGTGCACCAGTGCATGTTTCTACATACTCCAAGACATAACAGTAAGCCTACTGCTAAAAGGATTGTTTCTACCAGCGACTGTCACTTCACCGAGATCCTCACCTCTCAGTGCTGAGTCGCGCAATGTCAGAATGCAGCATCTTAAGTAAATTGTCTTTCTCCGCATCCTCTCGCTCCGCGTCTACTCGACAACAACTCGTGCTCTTCCTTCTCTACCAGGTGGCGCTCCTTGTCACTGTCTTGCTCCGACAACTCGGCCTCTAGAGTAGCTATCGTTTCTTTGTACTGGCAGAGGAATATCAGAAACGGAACATTAAAAGCTGTTAATGCTAGTTTGAAAAAGTAACAAGATAATTGCTATTACCGCTGGAGAGGGATGTCAAATTCAAGCGTCACAAATTTTTAAATAGCTGTAGTGGGAACTCGCACTGAAATGTTAAACTAATTAAATTTAGAAATATTTATAAAGTAGACATCAACTGACCCTCTCAGCCTCATCTTGCATCTCCTCAATGTCATTACGCAGCTTCTCGATCAACTCGTCATTTGCTGTCGACTCCGCTGTGTGCTGCTCCGTCAATGTGGCTAATCTCTCCAGCAGGTGGCGCTCGGTGTCACTCTCTTCACTCACACTCTCGAGGCTCAGGCGTAGAGTTGCAATCTCCGTCTCCAGTCTCTTCTTCACCGTCTCTATCTCAGCCTGTAACCATCGGTCAGTCTCACAGGTCAAGTTGGGTGTCAACGGTTAACATGACTTCAGTTTAACTGTACCTTAGCTGTTATGACCTACACGACCTGTTACAATAATTAACATGACACAACTACAGAAACATGATTTTAAGTACAGTGGCCAACATGACACAACATATGTTACAGTCGATAGTAACATCACTTGCATTACTGCAGGTGAAACTGAGTTACTGCAACCTCAAAATTACTTCAGTTGTGATATGAATTACCAAAACGTGCTATGATTAAAATGGCCCATGGCATTCAGGACTGAGACACTAAATTCACCTCTTTTTCTTCCTCCAGAGCTGTCCTCAGTTGGAGCAATTGAGCAGCAGCCTCTTCTTCCATCCTCTTCTCCTCCTCTTGGTGCCTTGACTCTAACTCTTCCCGAAGCTCTGAAAACGCCAACGTATTCGCCTCCTCCAGGCCGTGCCGGAGCTCCTCCATACTGCTCCGAACGTGCTCCAGCTCTTCCTCTTTCGCTCCAAGCTGCTCCTTCAACTGCTCTAGTTGTGTTTCTGAATCCTGAAGTAGAGCAATAGCATTAATTAAAATGTGTGAAGTGCCTTATTTCTTAAACATAAATGAAAAGAATTCTTTATAAGCTTGCACGCGTTCAAGGTGTACTTTACCAAAACATGACAATTTCTCATAAGTACTTTCTATCAAAACGTTATTATTTCCCATAAATACTTTCTATCAAAATGTGATAATTTCCTCTAAGTGCTTTTTTTGCGACTTATGTCTTAATAAGTTTTTATTTACACCAATCATTTTGAACTTGCTGCCAAGTGGATGATCAATTATTCAGCCATATTATTATGAATATTCACGCCAAACCATACATTGGCCATTGACATCACACACCTTGTGACCACAAGGAACATGAATTTCTTGAAATAACCATAAAAACTGGTGAAGGTATCAGATATTTCACGACAATAACTTACGTGGACAGTACAGATGGAGTCCACATTAGAAACACGGCACACAGAGTTACTTCTTTCATGTAATGTCAGGGTCAACAGCAATAAACTATAATTGTAATGAAATAAAGGCATAGAACTACATGAAATAAATTCATCAACAGGATTAACAAAAATTGCATACATTACAGCATTAAAGAATCTCAAAGAATCAACCTAAATTAATAAATAACACATTACAAAACTGTAACCTGTTACGCTGCGTGCTCAATAAAACATGATTAAATATGTCACATGCCACAAGAAAATTAATGCCAGTTCAGCTCCACCCAACCACTCACACTGCCCCTCTGTTCTCTCAGCTCTGCTAGCTGCTCCGCGTGTCTCTGCTCCACCTCCGCCGCCTCCGTCTCATGTCTCCGTGTCATCTCCTCGTGTTGTTTTGTCATCTCAGCCAGCTTGTCTTCAGTCTCCGTCCTCAACCTGTTCATCTCGTTCAGGTGTTTCTCCCGGAGCTCACCTGTCACCTGCTCATGTTCACCTGTCAGTCGTGTCACCTCGCTGTCATGTCTTGCCGTCACCTCGGCTGTGTCAGCGTCACGGGTGGCCGTCAGGTCGGCTGTCAACTGGGTCAGTGCAGCCGTGTGACGTGTGGTCAACTCTTCTATCTCAGCAGCGTGGGCTTTGTCCAAATCGGCAATGGACGCCTCCATGTCCACTTTGGCTGCGGCCAACTCGTCCACATGACTGGCGGTCAACTCTACAAGTCACATGACACATGTCACAAACAACAGCACCCTTTGACACGTTCTAATGTACTATCATGTCTTGATTCATTCACAAAGGATTTCATAAAATCAACAAAATGGTTGCCAAGATTGCAAGAGCCAGAGTAAGACAAAGAACCACCCAGATGTGACTGAGCAACATGAAGTGTGGTCAAAATGGCACATAACGTAGAAACTGGCCAGCTATGAAACTGGACATCGCAACGGGGAGGTAGCAGTCATAGCACCCCTTGATTATGACAATTACAACTAAACCAAACCTTGCTTGGTCTTTTCAACAGCATCAGCCAGCTCCTTCTTTTGTGATGATCGCAGTTCCTCCAATTCTTTCTCGTGTTCCTCGCGTTGCTCTTGAGCAAACGATTGCATCTCTGTGACAGTCTTCGTCAGCCTCTCATGCACCTCAGTCAGCCTCCCTGAAGAACACATCACTCAACTGAGGAACATCACATCACTCAACTGAGGAACACATCACGACTGAGGAACACATTACCGCACTGAGGAAAACATCACTTTTCTGAATAACAAATTACTTCACAGAGGAAAACATCACTTCTTCAAGTAACAAACTACTTTACTGACGAACACACCATTTCACTGAGGAGTCACATTACTGACAAACACATCGCACAACTCAACTTCTGTGTCCTAGGCTGTACTGTAACCAACCTTCGTATGAAGCTGTAAGTTTGTCCATTTCAAGTTGATGTGCCTCCTTCAGTTGTGTGACCCTCTCCTCCAGCGTTCCTCCCTCCTCCTCCTCCTTCTTCTGTAACAAACACTTCCTTGTCATGCACCTGTCACGGGTTTGTGTTGAAAATACAGATTTTTTTAGTTATGTGGCTGAACATAAAATGTACAATAAAAAAACCAAACTTACTAGTTACTAAACATAGACTACTGAAACGAAATCACAACGTAGAACATGTACAGTATAATTAAACTATAAATAAACAATTACCATACAAACTATTTAAATGTAAGCCTTCCAATTTGTTACAAGTTTCTGGTGTGTGTAACATTATGTCCTGCCTAATCTACAGCATGTAAGCCATACGTCTAATCTGGAACATGTTGAATATAAAACATAACAGTTTTATACTGTCTAATCTGGAACATGTTGAATATAAAACATAACAGTTTTATACTGTCTAATCTGGAACATGTTGAATATAAAACATAACAGTTTTATACTGTCTAATATGGAACATGGCATATGGTTAACATACTTCAATACTGCTTCTTAACAAATTCCAACAAACTAGTGATTAACAGTCGCGATACACAATTTCTAATCAACTGTCTTGTTGTGTGTCATCAAGTATCTTACATAACCACCAAGTGTTCTTAAAAACCTCACCTTTAGGTTATCTTTCTCCACCAGCTCCTGGTCATGTGACTTCTTAATCTGTTCCAGCTCCTGGTCATGTGACTTCTTAATCTGCTCCAGCTCCTGGTCATGTGACTTCCTAAGCTGTCCCAGCTGCTGGTCATGTGACTGCCGAAGCTGCTCCATCTCCTGGCCAAGTTTCTCTTGCAGGTCTTTTAATTCATCATTGGCCACCTTCATTTTCGCTTCTAGTTCCTTCAGCGCCACCTGGTGGCTTTCATCCTGGTCCTTCAACGCCACCTGGTGGCTTTCTTCCAGGTCCTTCAGCGCTGCTTTGTGGCTCGTTTCCAGGTCCTGCAGTGCCATCTGGTGGCTCTTGTTTTGATCCTGCAGCGCCAACTGGTGGCTCGTTACCAGGTCATGCTGTGCCTTGTGGAGGTCTTGCACTTCACCGTTGTGTTTCTCAGTCATCTTGTTCACTTCCATCTCTCGTTCCGCCACAAACTCATCCATCATGGCCTGGTGCTGCTGCAGGAAGCGAGCCTAGAACAGCAACATGGTTGGTCATCACTTTGTGACAGGTGACACCCTGTCATGTTTCTATGACAGGCATTGACAGGTGACAGCTTCTTGCACATCTGTGACAGGTCACAGGTGACAAACAACATGTTATACTTTTCTGAAAGGTGCCCATTTGTCACATGCCTGTGTCCACGTGTCACACTTCTATGACAGGTGACAACACTTCTATGATAGGTGACAATTCGTCACAGTGCTGCGATGACTAGCCAAACTTCAGTGTGCAGCTAAACTTCTAAAGCCACCATCATGTTGATGATGAACAGACTGTGAGACAACTGATATGAATGGATGACCAATCACGCTACTGGAGGGTGAGGTAGAGTTGCATTGAATACACACAGTACATACTGCACAGCCACACCAACACAACTGATGCACAATTACAGTGTAATGTTACTGGGCTCTTGTAATCAACTCAACCACACCCTACAGCTTATGTTACACACACTGGCTTCTAGGTGCAGGAGTAGAAATACAGGAAAATCCAATCTATTCTACTTGTATCCATAAATAACTTTCTAAATCCATCTACGAATCGCCAGCTTTATTACTGGTATCAATTAATAACACAACGTGTAAACTGAGCCCTCCAGACTTCTGGAAGAACTCTAAATATTGATGTGTGGTAATTATGTTATTGGCAAGATTTTGTGCACAATTTGAATACCAGTATTTTTTTAACTGGTGAACTTTGCAGACATTGAGTACTGGTATATTATCTTAACTGGTGAACTTGCCAGTCTACAGTTTACACTAGCCACAAGCTAGTGTGTCTAAAAGCAACACATGTCTTGCAAATTCTTGTGATTCCCCCATTTAATAGTAAATACCACATTCTTCTTGAGCCAGTCAGAGACAGGAGCAGTTTTTTAAAGTAATAAACCTGTGACCTACTGACACACAGGGGATACTATCAGGTACATCATATCAGATTTATTTTGTACTGTCTTCACACTGGCCCGTGGATAGCTATATTGACCAAGGGCCAACAGCCCACTACAGCAAGTTGTTTACCATCAGGCAACAAAAACACATTACAAGCGTTAATATTTCATTGGTTTTTAATTAATCAAACATTTTATATCAACACATGCGTCCATGGATATTAAATTCACTTTCTTGCACACTTTCAAAATATTTAACTGACAGTTACAACTTATAAGACAGTCTACAAATTCCCGCTATTATTTTGCCATGGGACTAAGCAATCACATTCAATCATGGCTATACATGTACTCAGAACAAGATGTTTTTGATGGACTACACTGCCTCATACAGATTAAATTCAGACAAAACTGATTCGACTTGGTCAATATAATATTTGGCAATTCATCATTTTTTCTAGTTATGTCCAGTGCTATGCAATGTTCTATTACAGCCATATATGCTTTATGTATGTCATTTGGACAGGTAAAAATGAATATGGACAGGTAGAAATATGGGTGGACGGGTCTCGCAAAACCATAGATATTGTCAGTTATGTCTTGAAAGTGAGGGTAAATGGTGTCACATGTGTGTTTGTAGTCCATTTCAGGTCATCAGACACATTTAGTAGTTTGTAAACTGGCTTAACAGTTAACATCCATGTGTCCACCAAAACATGTGACTGGCAATAATTTTATCCTGCATAAAGCCCTGATTACAGCAGTATGGGTAGGAACGTGATGATGTTATTAATTGGCCATTTACACTGTATTCGATCAATACCTTACACAGTCAGTAAATAATACATGAAGTGTGCAGGGCAGGTACAAGTGTCTAATGAAGCCAGCTCCACATACAACTACAGACAGATAACTCTACAGACGTCTGCACTACAGCGTGAATCACAAAAACGTATTCACCCTCTCTGTAGTCTGTAGCATAACCCACACTGCTAAATCACTGCATTCTCCTACCGGGGGGGGGGGCTGATTGCTTAGTTTTAGGGGGTCTGGAAGTTGATCAAGTGAGGTGGTTTGTTACAATTTCAAAAGTTGTATTCTAAAAACATTGGGACATTTTCTATTGTTTCAAGTTCAAACACTGAATACCCTGTTTTTCCTGCAACTTTCGAAACTAAAATCTGTTGACCTATTCTACCTGGTGTCTATGTCGTGTAGCAGAACAGCAACATATTCCACACAGCTACAGGTAAATGTGCCACCTGTTGTGGACTCACACCCTCTCACACTGTGTGATAATTCTCCAGAGTGGGAGAGGCACTGCCCATCTTAGGATGATTCTGACTGTAGGAGCTCCTTGCGATCATAATATTCTACTAAGCTCAAAATCCCTGGTTCCAGCAGAGTTAATGGATCTTCACAGACATATAATATCACCTGGACAGACTAGCTCAAAATTGGTCCAGTTTTTTTTAATGAGTGTCTTCAAAGAAAGAAAAACAAAGGCAAGTAAATAGAACCAATATATACCATGATCTCACAGGATCCCTAAGCCGACCCCCCACAAGTATAGAACCCACTGACCTACTTCATCCTGCCAGGCCGTCAGCTACTACCACACACACAGCCGTTGTCCACACTTCTGCAAGCTGTTGCACTGACCGGTGAGTGATAATGCAGTAGTCTGAGGCCACTACTCCAGCATCACAGCACTACAACAATGGCTGTTGTCAGGTGCAAGGCTCCAGTGGTGTCACACAGCTTTCTGATGACACAGGGACATGTTACTGTCCCCAACAGGGCCTCTCTCAGGGTTGCAAGCTGTCACATCTCCCCACCCCTCTGTGAGGGGGTCCTAGACTGTTTGTGTTTACCCGCCAAAAGGAGGCACTGTCTATTGACTGGTGGCCCTCTCTGACTTGCCAGTCTGGACAAGCTGGGGTCAGCCAGCCATGACCTGGTGCTCATTTCTTCAAGGGGGGAACTACAAATGCTTGGTGGGCTGGTGTGTGTGTGGTAATTACAGGGTATCAGGTAACAGAGTACTAGGGTTGATAGAGTGGGGTGGAAAGTGGGGGGGTAATGGCTGTAGTGTAGTAGGTCAAAGGTTATGTTTTTATTACACTTGTTACCTTTGTAGCTGGTTCTGCTACTGTTGCAATGTAATTACTGAACAACTATGTAATATTATGCAGGGAGTTGCAGGATTGTTAAATACACTGTTATGTCATGCCTACTAGTTCTAGCAATAAAGATTTAGTAATTGAGTCTGCACTGAATCTACTAAGTCACCAGTGTTAATGTACCTACCTGCTACACTGACCAGGCTACAGAAACCATTGGTCACTGTTCAGATTAACTGCTGCACCGACCCTGACTGGCAAAGGCAGTAGTTTTCTCTTTTAATTTAAGCAGCCTAACTATTTTGAATGAAATCTTAGCCTATGTAAAAAATCAATACACGATGCTTGTGTTTTTACTCTGAGTTTCAGTCAAGCACACAGCCATGCATCATTCATACACAAGATAATGTTGTTCACAGTGGACTGGACGCAGCCAATGGCATTTGTGGAATTATTGAGAAAAAAAATTTCGGATTAGCAAATGCACATGGCTGGCGTTTCTGGACACAAAGTGTATAGATTTTGTAACTGAACCAAATACAACAAAACATAAGCCAAAACAGGCCACTCAAAAGAGATTTTTCTGCAGCTTTGTGTTTGTAAGAATTTTTCCAAGTAAGCTAAGATATGTACTGAAACATAAACTGTTTAGTACCAGGGATTAATGACGGGTATTAGTAGCACCATTTACCCTTTATCCAACACTAACTCACCGTTCCATTCAGAGTTCTGCCCCACCTAAAGTTTAGGTGCCCGATTTAAAATACGAAAATAGTGATATATATCTCATGTAAATTCAAGGAACGTCAGACTTTTTTGATTGGAGACAAGCCATAAAAACCTTCTCTTATTTTTATGGTGTCTCTTCTTACTAACAGGATTCAAGTCAAATTTGAATTAATATATTTGAACACTATTAATTGTGCCAAGTAAGAACTCATGCCCAGCTGTGCCATTTCTAGTTGCATTCTAACCACTGTAACATGATCATGAGAGTGAGATATTGTTTTGTTTACTTCTGTACAAACTCTTCCATGTTCAAAGCCTTCAGCAAATGTTTGCAAGTTTGCTATAACGTTGGCCAATATTTACATTTATGTTTATGAACAGCAACCTTATCTGGCATGGCTGACTTCAGTGGTTTGATCTTTATAAATCAGTAATATCACATTTATATACAGTATGCCACAGTGTCAGTAGGGGACTTACCATGCCCTTCAAATCAGGAAAATCATGTCAATTTTCAGATTAGCTAAACTCACTCAAATTTAGTTGATACGTTTAACATTTAAAAACAATTATTTAAAAGAATTGTTTAACCGTTCCAAACTGCTTTTGTTACATATTAATTTGAAACAAATCATTATTATAATGCATAAGCAAAGTCAAGATTACCATAGTTATTAACTGGATTATGGAACCATGAGAAAATATAGAACCTGATCTTCTTGGGTGAAAATTTACATAAACTGTTTGTTAATGGCAAAATTGCCATAGGTCATTAGCTATGGCAAATATACCGTACACCATGGCGAATTGAACGGAACTCTGAGTTTATATAGATTCATTTTTATTTATTGAGTATAAGTAGCATCAAACATGGCCTGTCAGTGCGTCTGGCTATTGAAATATAACATGAATAAGACCTATGATGTTACATGTTTAACTCAATATCCATGAGGTAATTAAATATGTGCATTTATTTTAACTGAACATTGCATGTTCTACCAATAGTGTTATTATATTTAATTGCCCAGATATTCATTCACTCATCAAATATATTACCCACTTACTTATACTCTGTGTGCGAGCGGGCATACAAATTGCTCCCTTCAACTAGTTTACTACTATATATATATACATGTCTATATATATATATATATATATATATATATATATATATATATATATATATATATATATTATTACTACCCTCTCATTATATATCATGTGCATACACTAATATATATTATATATATATATATATATATATATATATATATATATATATATATATATATATACATACATACATATTACACCCAACGTGTAATATATCACCCCTAAGCCCAATGTTGTACAAGCGGAAACCCTCCAGACTTATCTACGACAAGATTACGACACCCATTATCAGTTTATTATTGGCAGATAAACAAATGTTAATAAATAATAAAGGACATAATAAAGTGATACGACAGATAAATATACAACATGCATAGTGTTTCACTTCAAGTATTAATCGTAATAAAAAATTGCTGAACTATTTTTTAAAATCCACTGTATATTCCAATAATTTAGTTAAGTGTTAACCATTATTTAAAAGTTTAATAACTACAGATTGAGTTTTTCTTACACATTAATTTGAAACAAACGATTGTTACGATGCATAACTATTAAATTAATTATGGAAGCATGACAAAAATAACACCTGATCTACTTTGGTGAAAACTTACATAAACTGATACTGTATATGTATCACTAAAATAACAGCACATGTAAAAATTAACACAGGTCTGCACTCAAGTAACACACAGGCATGGGTTCTACTTCTAGTGACACATAACACTGGATTCTAGTGACAAACAGAACTAGATGCTGTAGTGACACAGCCCTGGATGCTGAAGTGACACAACCCTGAATTATATAGTGACATGTTCAACTATGGGCTCTAAAATGACACACAGTCCTAGGCTCTATAATGACACCCTCAACTGTTGGCACTACAGTGTTACCCATGTAAGTCTTGGCTCTGCAGTAACATAGACAACCATAAATTCTTTACTATAGTGACACAGCCTTTGGCTCTACACTTGGACTGTAGCCTACCTGGAATGAGCCAATGCCTGCAGTCAGGTGCCACATGGTGACAGTGTCATCTAGAAGACACCCTAGCCAGATAGATGACAGACAGCATCGTGAAGCTGGACACAGAGACAGGTGATGACAGACTGCTACAACTACGAGGGTGTGGAGTGTACACCTGCTGTCATGTAGCCCTGGTGTGTACACACGACCACCCAGCAATGTGAGCTGTGTACTCTCACTATCTCCGTGTAAACATGCTCAGACGTGCTGTCCAGTGTCCACCAATTGGTCAGTTCCAGCGGTCAGTCACGGTCGACGACCCAGCTCGCAGTGTCGATCGAACAATGACCACCCAACTTGGGTTCACTGCCAGAGTCAGACCCTTAACTACACGTTCAGGGTCTCACTATGGCCGACTGCAGTGGGACAGTCACAAACGGAACTAACTCGACACTGATGACAACTCATGCAACTAGTGCATAGATGCATAGGTCACAGTCACCACAGTGCACAGGTGTTGTCAACCAGTCTCACTCAAGCGTGCCGTTACATGCCTAGGACATCAATCACCACTTACCCGACCTTGTCACTGCCATGACTGACCAAGTGGCAAGTGCTGGACTCTGCTCCTCAGATTCACTGACTAAATAATTAACTAACCCAGTGCTGCATGCTAATTAAGAGGCAATGCTTCACACGTCTAATTAAGATTCTTCTCTTACACAGTCATGCCTCGTTGAAGCAATCACCTGCCTCATGGAGGCATCCGCATGCTTTGTTGTCACATCCACATATCCTGTGATATTCAAATTTTGTGGAGACATGCGCATGTCATGTGGAAACACCCAATTGCCTTGTGGTCACATCTACATGCCTTGTGGTCACATCTACATGTGGTGCTATCCATGATGTATGGGCCTTGTGGTGATATCCACATGCTTTGATGTGACACCCGTGTGGTGACATTTACATGCTTTGTAATTATATCCACATGCCTTGTGGTGACATATGCATGCCTTGTGGTGACATCAACATTGATGATGGTGACATCCATATGCCTTGGTGTGACACCCACATGCCTTGTGATGACACCCACATGCCTTGTGATGACACCCACATGCCTTCTGACAACATCCACATGAGTTGTGGTGACACCCACAAGCCTTGGTTTAACATCCATGCCTTGACAGACATTGTGGTGTTATCTGTGTGTCTTTTGGAGATAGCCACATGTCTTATGATGTATTGTGCTTCTGCCTCATGGTGGGTTGTTATCCAGATTTTATGTTTTATCAGATGGCTTACTATTACTACCAGTGTGCCTTGTGGCGTTAGTATATCACAAATATTCTGCTCATAATGACAATACTTAGATAAACAGACATTCTACACAAAGGAGAACATAGATAAAGACAATGCTTGCACACACAGAGGCAATGCTTGCAAAAAGGCAATGCTGGCCCAAATAACATTAAAACACATAGCTATCGGAAGTCTATGGGCTATGCCATTTTAGAAAGAGACTGATGTAGCGGAGTCAACATGGTCTGCATGAACTGTGCGTACTGTCTTTTACTTTCTGACCTAACCATGAAAACAACCACCAACAGCTGCCAAACTTCTCACATAGCTTACATAATATACATACAATATGGTACCAAAAAATTCACTTGCATTCATCTAACGAAGACAACTCACAAAACAATAGGCACAGATGACAGCAACTCGACATCATTGGCGGCTATGCGGTTACCATAAAATCGCTATATAAGTTAGGTTTACACAAAAATCATTAGACACCACATTTGTGTACACGAATATTGACTTTACTTACTGCATTCGCACGTGCGAATTAGTTTAATAACTTATAAATAATATAATAATAATTACTTATTATTATCACTATGATCTGCAGGAAATTATAAGTTTTATCATAATATAATATCTTATTTCATATAGCACATCACATAATTATTTGTGGCGCATCACAACATACGGCTATTAAAAAATATGCAATAAGAAGAATACTTCCCACAGGTAATATTTTTAAATAAATAACAAAAATACATGTCTATATAATTAACTAAAATGACCTGTTAGTCATAAAATACATAATAATAATAAATCTTGCAAGTACAGTAATACCTGTCTTGTGCGACCTCTCTCTTGAGCGACCGTTTTCCTAGCCACGGGTCGTTTCTGATTAAAATGTACTCACAATGAACGACTACTTGACCAATGCAACCAGCCACACACAAATTGTTCGTTGCTTTCACCTGTTAGCAGCGACCAGATCTGGAGCTGAACTGAGATATGCATTGGTCGAGCAGTCTTTACGGCGTTCACTCAGTATTATATAGTACACATTTAGTATCATTAAAACGACAGCATAGTATTCTTTACGACGATATAATTATTCAAATGGGTCGTATTTTTATTTGGTGACCTATCGTCTGTGATTTAGTGAAAACGAGCACTAAAAATGACGTATCAGCGGCGCACGTCACGGATGTTGCCGACATAGATTGCAGCAAATCGAAAACCCACTCTTCTCTTGTAAACATATTCAGATACTCATGATTTCTAGTCAATTAGAAAATGTGCTGGTTTGTCTTGTAGATGTAGAAATAAATCGAAGAAAAAAGAGAAACAAAAGTTACATCGAATGTAGGGCCTAAAGCCTACTGATTCACTCATGTTACCGCCCTAAATACAATATGATTTAGTTTTGTTCAACGATTTCGCATTGTTTTTTAACAATATTTCTATGAACGCATGTGCTGCAAGCTTTTATTACATAAGCAATGTTTTTAACAATAATAACTAAAACAATAATACATTATTATTATTTTTAAATGCAACAAAACCTTCTTTTTCTACCACCATATATTTCCCAATAATTAATGAAGTGTTTTGTCCAAAATTATTATTATGTATCTGGTGGTGGAAATATCATTCATAAGTAGATAAATGGTTTGAGTAATTTTTTCTTATGCATATGTGCTGAATGAAAATAATTGTTATGTCGTAATTACTTTATTTTATCATGTTAATCATTTATTACTATTAACCATACCTTTACATTAATTTATTACTATTGTTTTTATGGAATTTGTATTGTATTTTCATGAATAATTTAATAATAACACATTTATTTTTACTATTTATTTAAAAATATTTCCTGTGGGTAGTATTCTTCTTGCTGTAAAATGTTTTAATAGCAGTATGTTGTGAAGTGCCACAAACAATTATGGGTGTGGCGTTATATGAAATAAAATATTATTGAATTATAATAAAACTTATTAATTTCCTACAGATCATAGCGATGATAACAGTTAATTATTATTATATTATTTATAAGTAATTAAACTATTCGCACGTGTGAATAAAGTAAGTAAAGTTTATAAATTTTTATGCGCACAAACGCACCGCTAAAGGTATTTTGTGTAAAGCTAACTTATGTAATGATTTTATGGTAACAGCAGAAACGCCGAAGAAGTTGCCATTGAGATCTGCTTGTTTGTTTTGTGAATTTTCTTCGTTAGAAGAATGCAAGTGATTTTTTTTGTAATGTGGCACCCTCACTGTGTCTGTGACTGTCAATTCCAACGAATCCACTGGACCACTCTTTCAGTTCTGTTCGATTCAGAGGGTAACAAAAAAGACAGCTCACTGATACTGTCTTTCCCTGTACTGTTGATACCACCCTATGAGGAATAGTGTGGCACATTGCTGTCGTGGTTTCGTTGTAAAACAACACAAGGCACTGCTTGGCTATCCTTTGTTGTGACAACCAAACCAGTAGTGTAGCCGGCAGTGTGATGTATTATTTTTCCAAAGTGCAAATAGAAGCTCGGTTTTGATTTGTTGCATCAACCAAAATGGTCCCATTCATGGTATTTGTGGTTTTGCTCGATTTTTCCACTTTAAGACCACTTTCTGAATAAACATTGGTGTGAAAATTTGATTGTAGATGCAAATGGTTAGTTTGTGTAAACTCTTTTAGGTGCATAACACCAAACCATTGATTTTTCCACCTTTAAGCAATGCTCACATAAACAATGACAATGCTCACTGTGATACATACATAAACAATGACAGTGTGACAAAGAAATGACAGTGCTGTCACGAGAAAGAGGCAACTTACATGTTCTTCTTCAAATGCGTCCTTTGTTTCCTCGAGGACTTCCTGTATGTGTTTGTCGTGTTCCTCTGTGAGGGACCTCCTCATGTCCTCCATGCGGGCCGACCACTCCTCCTTCTCCTCATTCAGTCTCTTCAGCTCACCTGCAAGTGACACACGCTGTTACTTACAGGTGATGTCACTTATATGCGTACTTATATAATGCATCATGTTTATGTGATTATTTATCACATCAAGTTATAAATGTAATGTGCAATGATGTGGTCTCTATATTGTCAATAGAACCAGATCCGCTGTGAATAAATCAAAAGTTTGCTCCAAAGTAAGTTAAATTCTTGCAATCATGTTGAATGCTCGAGCCGTGAAAAAATACATTCCATAGTCACTGTGTTGTCAAATATTCCAGTACAGTCATAGAATCATTGTGTTGTCAAATATTCCAGTACAGTCATTATAGAATCATTGTGTTGTCAAATATTCCAGTACAGTCATTATAGAATCACTGTGTTGTCAAATATTCCAGTACAGTCATTATAGAATCATTGTGTTGCAAATATTCCAGTACAGTCATTATAGAATCATTGTGTTGTCAAATATCCCAGTACAGTCATTATAGAATCATTGTGTTGTCAAATATTCCAGTACAGTCATTATAGAATCACTGTGTTGTCAAATATTCCAGTACAGTCATTATAGAATCATTGTGTTGCAAATATTCCAGTACAGTCATTATAGAATCATTGTGTTGTCAAATATTCCAGTACAGTCATTATAGAATCATTGTGTTGTCAAATATTCCAGTACAGTCATTATAGAATCACTGTGTTGTCAAATATTCCAGTACAGTCATTATAGAATCATTGTGTTGCAAATATTCCAGTACAGTCATTATAGAATCATTGTGTTGTCAAATATTCCAGTACAGTCATTATAGAATCATTGTGTTGTCAAATATTCCAGTACAGTCATTATAGAATCACTGTGTTGTCAAATATTCCAGTACAGTCATTATAGAATCATTGTGTTGCAAATATTCCAGTACAGTCATTATAGAATCATTGTGTTGTCAAATATTCCAGTACAGTCATTATAGAATCATTGTGTTGTCAAATATTCCAGTACAGTCATTATAGAATCACTGTGTTGTCAAATATTCCAGTACAGTCATTATAGAATCATTGTGTTGTCAAATATTCCAGTACAGTCATTATAGAATCATTGTGTTGTCAAATATTCCAGTACAGTCATTATAGAATCATTGTGTTGTCAAATATTCCAGTACAGTCATTATAGAATCACTGTGTTGTCAAATATTCCAGTACAGTCATTATAGAATCATTGTGTTGTCAAATATTCCAGTACAGTCATTATAGAATCATTGTGTTGTCAAATATTCCAGTACAGTCATTATAGAATCATTGTGTTGTCAAATATTCCAGTACAGTCATTATAGAATCACTGTGTTGTCAAATATTCCAGTACAGTCATTATAGAATCACTGTGTTGTCAAATATTCCAGTACAGTCATTATAGAATCATTGTGTTGTCAAATATTCCAGTACAGTCATTATAGAATCATTGTGTTGTCAAATATTCCAGTACAGTCATTATAGAATCATTGTGTTGTCAAATATTCCAGTACAGTCATTATAGAATCATTGTGTTGTCAAATATTCTAGTATTGTCATTACTGAATCATTGTGTTGTCAATCATGAGACAGAACCAACAATGACAGAAGGAACTCTGACAGAACCAGTGAGCACAAAACCACAGGAATGCTGTACAGTGTCAGTGTTAGTGTGTTCTACAGTGTAAGTGTTAGTGTGTTATACAGTGTCAGTGTTAGAGTGTTAGTAACCAAGTCCACTACTACCAATTGGTGAGGTACCTAATGGGTAACTGGCATCACAGTGAACAAACTCTCGTTCCAAACCATTCCACTCTCACACAAAACCAGACCCTGTCATACACAACCACATGTTACCATACAACACAACGCAATGCAAAGCCCAGCCCTATGAGTGCGATGCAAAAGCAAACGCACGATGCAAACCATAACACCCAGTGAAGAAAGCCGTGATGCAAAACCAAACCTTGTTATACAAAAGCACCACGAGTGATGCAAAGCCACACCGAGTGATGTCAACCATGTTATGTGACGTGTCAGTGGGTGACGCTGGGTGACTACCCACCTTGTTGCTCGGTGACAGACTGCCTCATTGTGTCCACCTCCCTGGTGCAGTCAAGGACCACTCGTGTGACATCACGGACGCTGCGCAGTCGACAAGTTGACAACTTTGTCTGCTTAGTGTCAACTCCACTTCCACTTCCACTGTCACAGAGCTGTGACATGTCACTACAGGCACCAACATGTGGCACTATGTCACCAACATCTGCACCACTGTCACAAAACAGTGACGTGTCAACAACCGATGCAGTTCCTGTGGACTCACTGTCATCACCCTTTGATGACACTTCTGCTGACACGTATTCCTGTGTGTCATCAAACTCTGTGACCAATGCACTGACTGCGTCATCAAACAAATCCCACTCTTGTGTCACCTTGTCACCAGGTCTGTCTACTTTGTGACTACATTCCTTAATTTGAGCAGAACATTCCACCAAATTTGCCTTCAGTTTCCAACATTCTTCTGTCAAAGCTGTCATCTCTTCAATTAGGTCTCCATCCTTTCTGTCTACTGACACTAACTTTGTGTCGTCTCTCAAAACTGTCACCTCTTTCAGTTTGCCTCTGTCTAGTTTGTCACCTGACACCAACTGGTTGTCATCTGGCTCAGTAGTAAGATGCAATGTTGTCTTCTCTTGAGTGTCACCTTGATGTCTGTCCATCTCGCCCCTAGCAGCCCGCAGTCCATCAAGTTCCTTCTGTTGCTCATCCAATGTCACCAAATGCTGTTCCTCTATCAACCTGATCCTGCTGTCAAAATCACCTTGCAGTTCCCGTAGCATCACAGATTCAATGTTTGACCCCGACTCGGTGTGAATGAGTTCGGCATCAGAATGTGGCCTTTGACCCTTGTCACCTGACAGGGTGTCATAGCCCCTGCTGTGGGTGGTGTTCTTCCAATTTTCCATCTCCTCATTCTGTTGTATCAGCAGCTCACTCTTTATCTCCACCAGTTGAGCTGCGAAACTCTCTCTCAGTTCTCTCCTCAGGTGATCCTCGTCTTCAGCCGCACGAGACTTCACCAGCTCCAGCTCTTGCTCAGTGTCTGCTGCCTTAGACTTCACCAGCTCCAGCTCTTGCTCAGTGTCTGCTGCCTGAGACTTCACCAGCTCCAGCTCTTGCTCAGTGTCTGATGCCTGAGACTTCACCAGCTCCAGCTCTTGCTCAGTGTCTGCTGCCTTAGACTTCACCAGCTCCAGCTCTTGCTCAGTGTCTGATGCCTGAGACTTCACCAGCTCCAGCTCTTGCTCAGTGTCTGATGCCTGAGACTTCACCAGCTCCAGCTCTTGCTCAGTGTCTGATGCCTGAGACTTCACCAGCTCCAGCTCTTGTTCAGTGTCTGCAGCCTGAGACTTCACCAGCTCCAGCTCTTGCTCAGTGTCTGCTGCCTGAGACTTCACCAGCTCCAGCTCTTGCTCAGTGTCTGCTGCCTGAGACTTCACCAGCTCCAGTTCTTGCTCAGTGTCTGCTGCTTGAGATTTCACCTGCTCCAGCTCTTGCTCAGTGTCTGCTGCTCGAGACTTCACTAGCTCCAGCTCTTGCTCAGTTTTGTGTTTCTTCTCCGACAGCTCCATGCGGAGCTGGTTCACCGCTGCTAGATGCTGGCGTTGAGAGATTTCGCGGAAGTGCTCCATCTGCTCCTGGTAGCCCCGGATCTCTGCGTGGAGCTCCCTCATCACACTGTCACTGTGGTCAAATGTGTCACTGTCAACATCGGAAGAATGACGGGTCATGTGACTTAGTGATTGTGATCCAAACTCGCTGCTGATGTCCATCTCACTCATGTCATCGACGTCAAATGTGTCACCAGTCCCTCTCTCGGTTCTGCTAATACTGTTATCTACATTAACAGTGTCACCAGTTCCCATCTCTGTTCTGTTGACACTGTCATCTATACCGGCAGTGTCATCATTTTGTACATCTGTTCTGTTGACACTGTCACCTGTATTAACGATGTCACCAGTTCGTCTTTGAATTCCATTGACACTGTTATCTGTGTCAGCATCGTCACCGGTCCCTTTCAGCATTCTGTCCACACTGTCATCTACGTTGATAACGTCAACAGGTTTCTGCATTCTTTTGACATTGTCGTCAATGTCAACTATGTCACCATTCAAACTGTCATCCATGTCAACAATGTCATCAATATTTTTCTCTGTTCCGTTGACTACATCAATACTGTCACCACTCCCTCTCTGGGTGCCATTGATACTGCTGTGGTCAGTTTCTCTGGTTACATCACCTACAACCGGCCAGTCAGTTTCTCCAGTTGTTGTAATCTGTTGGACTTTTTTACTGACTGTCCCACTCGTAACTTGGTCCGTTTCCACAGCCACACCGATTACAGCATGCAGATCACTCGGTCCCCCAGACTGATCTCCAACACAATGGTCCATTGGTCTTCCTGATTGATCTACAATCTCATGGCTCATTGGTCCTCCTGACTGGTCTCCAACTTGTAGGTCTATTGGTCCTTGATCAGTGAGCTGCTGTCTGAGCGCCGCGGTCTCACACTCGTACATGAATCTGGTCTCTGTGAGCTGTGACTTCAGCTCAGTCTCCCTCGCGTCCAACTCCGCCTCGAAGTAGAAGCGCAGGCCCTCCACCTCCCGCTGCAGGCCTTCGATCTCCTCTTGCAGCCCCTCCACCTCCCTCTGCCTCTCCTCCTCACAGTGGGCCCTCAACGCCACCAGCTCACCTGAGAGCATCTGCTCCTGTAGGGCTTGGCACCTCAGTTGCTCCTGCAGCTCGGAGGTCTGCTCCAGCAGCTGATGACTGAACTGCTGCTCCAGCTGACCCTGCAGGCCTGCAAGCGAGACAACCATGCAGCACATGCACACACCACACACGCACGCACAACACATGCACGCACAACACATGCAGGACATTTTAGGTCACCTTAATGGACTTCATAGCTTAAAATGACATGGTCCGTTCGTGGCATTTTATTTTTATTGCAAAATCATGTTATACGGCATAAATTATACCTATTATAGCGTAAAGACAGTCAAAATATGTTTTCATGTACCATTTAGGGGTTGAAAATATACGCAGTAAGGGCGCTTAACTCTGTGTACACATCGACCACGAGGCGTTTTCAAAACAGTTGTAGGCATGGCTAAAAGCCCAGAAGAAAATGCATGATCACGCGATGCAGTATCACGTGAACACAAGCTGACGCCACTAACGCCACACCCAGCCAGGTGCATGGCTCCCAGTTGGTAAAGGTCAAAGTGTCACTCGCGGCGATTTGAGTGACAGTGTCGGGATTCTTATAAAGATTCGACATTTAACATTACGAAGTCAGTTCTGTTTCGATAAAACATTTATTGGCGGTCAGGACGCTACAATAGTTATAACTTATACTGATTAACATGATTTTGCAATAAAAATAAAAAGCCATGAACTGATCATGTCGCTTTAAAGCGAGTGTGCCAGACCCCTGGTTTTATTGTGTGTTTGTCATTGACTATCACATTCTTACGATCACATCATGTCTACTGAGGGTTTACTGTCTGCCAGTTTGTGTTTCATTACTTTACTATGCTCGGAACAATGTTCGCAATTTGAAAGATTCCGGTACACAACTATCCCAAACAAAACTGACTGCAATACCCTTTGATTTTTTATTCCCCCACAATCTAGACAGCAGACTTCCCGTTACAAAAGAGTGCTCGGCCAATTCTGGGCAGAGGAGCTGGCACCCTCCCTTTAATGGCGTCACAGGGACACATTTAAATATCTGACATAGGACATATTAGAACATGTCAATCATAAGTTATTGTAATGCACACTATCCAGTGTTCATCACAGCTCAAATATGTCACTGCCAGTCTCAACCAAACACCATCTTGGCTTCTCTGGGAAGCCATGCTGAAATTGCTCTGAAAAGACTACTCATTCACAAATGTTCACCATGGCTGATGACCAAGTACCAACTTAAACAGCTAGAAGTGAACTGAAGCAGTGTGGAGTGAACACATTGTTTACACTTCGAAGCAGCAGGAGAAATTAAACCCTGGTCCTCCTGGCTGAGGTCTGATGTTCTGACACTACTACTGCATTACTGCACCAATAGAGAGCAACCCTTAACTAAGACACTTTTAGTCCACTTTCCACTTGTCAGAATCTAACAGAGGCTACTTGACCAAGTCTGACTGAGCCCATATATCAGATTCTCTCTCGGCTTAATCAACAAGTTTATTCTTTTTGAAGTTATTGATAGGCTACATCTCTCTGTGCCAACCTGAATATCAGTGAGCCTACCTGACTTAGTCACTGAACTTACTGATATACTCTGAGTCTACCTGATGGTGAGAAATTATGTCTACTTGACTGAGTCATTGTGTCTACCTGATTGAGTCTACCTAACAGAGTGAACTTACCTCACCAAGTCTCCCTGCCCGAGTGAGCCTACCTCACTGAGTGTCCCTCCCCAAGTGAGCCTACCTCACTGCGTGTCCCTGCCTGAGTAAGCCTACCTCACCAAGTCTCCATGGCTGAGTAAGCTTCCTGCCCAAGTGAGCCTACCTGAGTGAGCCTATCTGCCCATGATCGAGTGAGCATACCTGACTGACGTGAGTGAGCCTACCTGACTGAGTGAGTGAGCCTACCTGACTGAGTGAGTGAGCCTACCTGACTGAGTGAGTGAGCCTACCTGACTGAGTGAGTGAGCCTACCTGACTGAGTGAGTGAGCCTACCTGACTGAGTGAGTGAGCCTACCTGACTGAGTGAGTGAGCTACCTGACTGAGTGAGTGAGCCTACCTGACTGAGTGAGTGAGCCTACCTGACTGAGTGAGTGAGCCTACCTGACTGAGAGCTACCTGACTGACTGAGTGGGCCTACCTGACTGAGTGAGTGAGCCTACCTGAATAAGTGAAAGAGCCTACCTGACTGACTGAGTGAGCCTACCTGACTGAGTGAGCCTACCTGACTGAGTGAGTGAGCCTACCTGACTGACTGAGCCTACCTGACTGAGTGAGTGAGCCTACCTGACTGACTGAGCCTACCTGACTGACTGAGTGGGCCTACCTGACTGAGTGAGTGAGCCTACCTGACTGAGTGAGCCTACCTGACTGATTGAGTGGGCCTACCTGACTGAGTGAGTGAGCCTACCTGACTGACTGAATGAGCCTACCTGACTGAGTGAGTGAGCCTACCTGACTGACTGACTGAGCCTACCTGACTGAGTGAGTGAGCCTACCTGACTGACTGAGTGGGCCTACATGACTGAGTGAGTGAGTCTACCTGACTGAGTGAGTGAGCCTACCTGACTGACTGAGTGAGCCTACCTGACTGACTGAGTGGGCCTATCTGACTGAGTGAGTAAGCCTACCTGAATAAGTGAAAGAGCCTACCTGACTGAGTGAGTGAGCCTACCTGACTGACTGAGTGACCCTACCTGACTGAGTGAGTGAGCCTACCTGACTGAGTGAGTGAGCCTACCTGACTGACTGAGTGAGCCTACCTGACTGAGTGAGTGAGCCTACCTGACTGACTGAGTGGGCCTACCTGACTGAGTGAGTGAGCCTACCTGACTGACTGAGTGAGCCTATCTGACTGAGTGAGTGAGCCTACCTGACTGACTGAGTGAGCCTACCTGACTGACTGAGTGAGCCTACCTGACTGAGTGAGTGAGCCTACCTGACTGACTGAGTGAGCCTACCTGAATAAGTGAAAGAGCCTACCTGACTGAGCCTCCAGTTCCCTCTGTACTTCCTCCAGCTCCTCCTGGTATTGAGAGATGAGCTCCTCTCGCAGGTGCTCCAGAGCAGCCTCATGCTCCTGCTCAAGCCGAGAGCATGTCACTTGCAACTGCTCCTGATGCTGCTCCTTCAGTTGCAGCAGCTGCTTCTGTAACAGGACATATAATGACAGTGACATGACACGTCTGATGACATAATGTGAAATGATCCAATGATAATGAAATGACACAAGACATCTGGTGACATACAGTGACAATGACATGTATGTCTGACGACACAACGACAGTGACATAGCACATTATGTCTGATGGTATGGTGACTTACTATGCTGGCTGACAATGAATTGGCTCACCTGTGTGACACTGTTAAAGTGTCCATCTCACATCACCCATCAAGTGACACGGTGACACTGAAGTGACTCACCTGTGTGACACTGTCAATGTCCCTCCTGTGAACTGTCTCCAGCTCAGGTCTCAGGGCTGTCAACCAGGTCCGCTGCTGCTCATCCAGTGAACTCTGTAGTCTGTCCAACTCCTGCACACACAACAGTCTAGTGACACGCCGATGACACAACTTTGTTTACAGTCACCATGTGACAGTTTGGTGACAATGACGAGCTTCATATAATAATAATAATAAAGCTTTATTCGCCATTTTCAGTATGCAATAAACATTTCATGTCAAATAGGAATGTGTTCTGGCATTTGAGTAACATAGTGCCTATATTCAATAACATGAAATACAGTACATAAATATATAATACATATAACATTTTATTTTGATAAATAAATATTATATACACAAGACAATACTGCTACCAGCAGGGACATACAGTGTTTTTCCTAAGTGAGCAGGTAAATTCTCACTTCTATGTACAGTGTACCATGATTCTCTTCATTATAGCTCAATAAAAATCAAAGTACATAGATCAACATTATAAATATGTGATCTGTCTTTGCAGAACATAAAAAAAATTGATGTCTTACACAACAAAAATATGTATACTTCCATGCTTACAAACATGCATACACGCACATACAAACAATTGTATGTTAGAAAATTACTAATATAATTTGCCATACGTGTACAAAGCCCATCTTTCAAATGACACGACATTCTCAAACACAGGAGACAGTTTTCTAAAATGTTTCATTGTGCATGAATCAGCATGATGTTTAATTAAGATTAGACAAATTTGCATAAAGAATGATTTGATAGCCAGTAGGAATAGTGTCAAATCTGCAGGAAGGGTGATGTGACTGTCCTAGTTACAGGAAAAGTAATGTGACTGTCCTGGTTGCAAGAACTATGTCCTGTCTTCAGGAACAATTAGTTGACTCAGGCCTGGTGGGAAAAAAATTCTATTAGGGGACTATCCTATGTGCACAAAGAACTTGACTGTCTTATCTACAAGAAACGTGATGTGACAGTCCTATCTGCAAGCTGCCTACTGAGAGGAACAATGACGTGACAGTCCTACCTACAAGATGTGACACCACTGTGCTACTGACAGGAACTGCGAGTGACAGTCCTACCTTCAGAAACAATGATATGACAGTCCTACCTTCAGAAACAATGATGTGAGTGACAGTCCTACCTTAAGAAACAATGATGTGACAGTCCACCTTTCAGAAACAATGATGTGACAGTCCTACCTTCAGAAACAGTGATGTGACAGTCCTACCTTCAGAAACAACGATGTGACAGTCCTACCTTCAGAAACAATGATGTGACAGTCCTACCTTCAGAAGCAATGATATGACAGTCCTACCTTCAGAAACAGTGATATGACAGTCCTACCTTCAGAAACAGTGATATGATAGTCCTACCTTCAGAAACAATGATGTGACAGTCCTACCTTCAGAAACAATGATGTGACAGTCCTACCTTCAGAAACAGTGATATGACAGTCCTACCTTCAGAAACAATGATGTGACAGTCCTACCTTCAGAAACAATGATGTGACAGTCCTGCCTTCAGAAACAATGATGTGACAGTCCTACCTTCAGAAACAATGATGTGACAGTCCTACCTTCAGAAACAATGATGTGACAGTCCTACCTTCAGAAACTGTGACTTGTCATCTGCATGTGAATCTGTCTCATCCTTCTTGTCCTCAGTGCTGACGGTGTCAGTTATACCTCCAGAAGCCTCCAGAGGGGGCTGTCGACCGGATGTGCTGCGCTCATGCTCCAGCTCCTCTCGCAGACTGGCCACTTGCTCCTCATACTGCGCCTTCAATGTTTCCAGCTGAAACACAGACCATGGACCATTCCTGATGACACATACCACATACTATTCCTGATAACACAGATCATGGGCCATTCCTGGTGATACAGACCATGGACCATTCCTGATAACACAGACCATTCCTGGTAACACAGTCCATTCCTGATACCACATACCATGGACCATTCCTGATAATACAGACTACAGACCATTCCTGATGATACAGACCATTCCTTATGACACAGACCATGGACCATTCCTGATGCCACAGATCATGGACCATTCCTGATGACATGGAGCATTCCTAATAACACAGACCATTCCTGGTAACACGGACCATTGACCATTCCTGATGACACAAACCATAGACCAATCCTGATGACACAGACCATGGACAGTTCCTAAAAACAAAGAGCATGGATCATTCCTAATAACACAAACCATCATGGACCATTTCTTACAACACAGACCATGGACCATTCCTGATTACATACCATGGACAATTCCTAATAACAGACTACCATGGACCATTCCTGACAACACCGACCAGGGACCATTCCTGATTACAGACCATATATCATTCCGGATAATGCAGACCATGGACCATTCCTAATAACATAGACCATGTACCATTCCTGATAACATAGATCATAGACAATTCCTGATAACACAGATCATGGACCATTCCTAATAACACACCATGGACCATTCCTTGTACTTCAAGGTATCTACCAATAATGCAGACCATTATCATAGCACAAGCCATGGACCATTCTTCATAACACAGACCATGGACCTCATAATGTGCCGTCCATGTCTCTAGCTGTAACATAGACTACGAACCATTGCTTGAACTGGGCCTGGGTATCTATAATTTATATAACATGGCAATAATTTAGGGAATATAACATTATAATTATAGTATTCTTCCCTTGTGGTTCTCTTTATGTTCTTATATGTCATTTGCCTTGATTTGATTTGTTTATATTGTAGAGCTACAATAACTTTGAATACATAACAAAACCCACGACCCATTCCTCATAGCACAGACCATGGACAATTCCACATAATGTGCCTTCCATGTGTCTATCTGTTACACAGACCAAGGACCATTACTATACCTCATACAGTGCATTCAATATATCTGGTTTTAATATGCCATGAGCCATTTTTTCTATTATGCCTTCAATGTTTATAGCTTTAATAGACCATGAACCATTTATCATACTGTGCATTTTCTACAGCTCTAACATGGGTGGGTCATTCTTCTTAATGTGCCCTCAAGGTATATAGCAGACAATAAATGTAATTCTAATAAAAATCATTTATCTGCACCTGACGTGTTTCGTATTGAATAACTTGTCCCAGTTCCTTTCAAACTATTAATATGTTGCCAAATAGTTGGTAACAACAGGTCTGTAAACAATGAATAAATTATAACAAAGTCATTTCTGAAACAATATGTAATTACCGGTTGATTATTCTGTAAGTTCCTGGCTTCAGAAACACCTGCTCAGTGAAACAATGGAGGCATGCCAAGCCAATCACTCCCTTGCTATGTCCTGGGGTGAAACTGGAAGCTTATGGCCTGTACATTGTTGTTTCGTAATCAAAGAGCACAATCACAGATGACAACAATCACACCAACTGCAACTATGTATTCCGAGTAGGAGCAACATTGCAGCTGCAATTCAATGCGAGTTCATCGCACTATATCGATCTTAAAATCAGAAACATTGCAGTTAAGTACGACTAATACATGCCAGTCTGTTTTGAAATAACCTTTCAAAAAGATATCGTTCATTGTTCCAAGATTTGGGTAGACTGCAAGAATTTACAATTACTTTGGAACACTGTTATTCAAAACGTGCAACAAAGTCTTGGTCCAGGAATAAAACTGGCATATGATGCTCTCGATATGATGAGAACAGTGTGAAATCAGCAAAATTAACTATTATAGCTTATAGTATTTTATGGATATTAATGGAGTTAACAAAGTTTTTCACATTTATTTGATATTTAAAAATACTAATTTAATTAATTGTTTTACTAATAATTTTAATCATTTACTTATCTAGTTATTTATTTTACTCACCACAGCAGTCAAGATATGGAATGGCAGAAGCAAAACAGACATAATTTAGTTAATGACATTTGCAACTCGAAAGTGCAAATAAAAATAATAAATAATATGAACAACCCAAAGGATGCCACATACATCAAGTCCCACCATGAACCAAGATCAGGGACCCTACCTGCCTGCACTCTAATCTTAGCCACATCACGTGACAACATAATCTTTCTGTTATGTCAATTATACTCTCGAACGTAATCATATCAGGGTGGCCTGTATGCCAGCGATCTTCACGGTCTTAGTGCAGGTCAATCAACATGTATTTTTAATTATGTGTTTAAATAAATATCTTATCAATGTTGTATGTTTGAATATGTATGTTTTATTGTTGATCCGAATAAATTCTTCTTCTTCATGATAACTATTACAATTATCTGCAAATGTCTATAGGGATCAAGGTTTCTACCTGCAAAACCTTAGTCTCTAAATGTAATACATAATTGATCATTACACCTCACTATAAAAATGCCCATCCTTTGGATGGCGGTACAGCCAACATATTTGTAATTGTACTTGTAGTTAAGTTAGTAAATTTTGATAAAACATGCAAACAGTCACAGTATTAATATCTCACTTGATAAAAATCACGACCTAGTTCCAATTTACTTTTTGCCTAAAGTCAATACTAATATTGGGATTATGGCTTTTGCACCTACTCTTTGGAATATGCGTCCTTCAAGTGTTGAATAAGTTGGAAACATTGCTAAATTCCGCTGTCATTTAAAGGGATACTCCAGTCAGTGAGAGGTTCACAGTATTAACTTACATGTGTATACTTTGTTGGTTGTCCCTAGTAAATGTGCACAAAGATCGTTAATAAACAATTAGTTGTAGTTTAATGGTGTCAAAAACATGCTATCTTAGATTCAGGACGCTGCCATCTTGAGACATATGCGCCAGTGACGTAAGCCAAACCGTTTACATCACTGGCGCATTGTTGAAAAAGGCAAAGATATGCGGAATCTTCGCTAATAATTGTGATTGTGACGTGACGTAAGTAAACAGCGACCTACTGGATACATCAAATACCATTGAACAGACATAGGATGTTCGAACTTGCACGCCAGTGACGTAACCGGTTTACGTTACTGGCGCATAAGTCTCAAGATGGCAACGCCCTGAATCCAATAGGGAGTGTTTCTTGTACAATTATACTATAATTAATTGTTTATTAACGATCTTTATGCACAATTACTATGTACAACCATTATATTATACAGATGTAAGTAAATTATGTGAATCTCTCACTGATTGGAGTATCAAAACCAAGGGATTAAGCAAACTCGTAATCGTAAAACAATGCGTGAGTCGTCAATGGGTGGATGAAGAAGCTAGGAGGCTAAGGAGGATAGGCAGCATTAAAGAGATAGGTTTTTAGACGTCGGTGGAATGAAACTATATTACCTTCTGATTTAACACTGGCAGGGAGTGAATTCCACATAGTTGGTGCGGCAACCGAGAAAGCTCGGGTCCCAGCTTTCATTTTTCATTTACAACCTTGTTTATCCTCCATAACTCCCTGGCATTTCAATCAATCTGTGGACAACTGGATTTGTTTATTGACTCTGAGATCGATTAACCCTTTTGTACTGATGCACCTCTAAACTTGGTTTCTAAGGATTTAGGTGCAACAGACGTTACCTAATTATTATTATTAGAGGTAGAACTTGCCAGGGTTTATGTAAATTAGCATTTAAAAAAGATTGAATTTTATTGAAATAAACAAAAAGTCAGGTCGGTAAAATCTGTGGTGAAAGGAACATTCTGTGATAATAAAATCACATTGCAGCTTTTCCCCTGGGTAAAGTGATGGGCAAGGGGGTAGGGTGAGCTGAGCAAGTGCTAAGCTGTGATGAGATGTTATGGGGGCCGGGGGCTGGGCTTGTGTTATGAAATGTGTTTTAGCCTATTATGTTATGAAATGTTTTTCAACCTAAGCCCTGCCACACAGAGAGAAAAAACAAGTTAGCATGTAAACATGTTAATAGTGTTACTTGTAAATTGTCAGCAGGGCTATGATATGATAATTTTTGCATATTTTGGGTGCGGTGGCTTAGAAAAATTGCAAGCTCATCATATAGCAGGGCAAACACTGCACGGCTTACTTAGCATTGCTTAATTATCGAATGCTGTTGTCTGTGATTTGTTGTACAAGACGCGAATGATGGTGTTACAGTGATCCACCAATGTTTTTGCAGCTATCCATATTCCCCATTTTAGAAGCGTAAGTACTTTATTTAAAGCAATATAAAAAATTTTTTGCCTTAATTAGACTACCCCGTAAATACGTGGCAGAGACTTAGAATATGGATATCTCATGGAAGAGTTTGTTTGAAACAATTTTCCAATTGCACAGGGTGAAGTTGAGGAACACCAGTAAATATACTGGTCTACATGGGGTAGTTTATTTCTACCAAACATAAACCAAATATGACATATTCACAAAAAATCTAGACATGTTTTGTTTATAGAGTGAATATTCTAAATAATTACCAGTTATTTAATTAAATGGTATTTATACAACTTGTTAAAAAAATTATATTATGAATTTGTTTTTAGTTCAATTGTTCCGAATTTATTGTGCAGATAAATGATGGAGTTCAATTGGCCATTATATCTGACTGATCTCATATCTAATATGAAATTCAATAAAAATAATATTGAAGGACAAGATAAACTGATAGGTAGAAGAGTGTTTCATGCTGTTTCCATACATTGACAATGTTATGACAATGTTATGACACACCTGGTGACTGGCCAGGGCACAACCATGTACACACTGATCCTCTGTGTTTCCAGAGTGTGTGCTATGTAGTCCTAACAAATCAATAACTTAAAAGTACCAATCACTCTTGTAATATTGGATAATTTTAACATAGGCTTAATCCTATTCTAGGCGTCATGGATTAATCCCTGAAAATTTGGCTCTCAAGCCATCTAAGAATATGGACCACTTCTCATATTTTAACTACAACATATTTATTTATAACCCAGACTATGAATTGTTCCTCATAGTTCAACTTCAACATCTTTAACTATAACACAGACCATGGACCATATTTTATAGTTTAACTTCAATATCTCTAACTATAACACAGACCATGGACCATTCCTCATAGTTCAATTTCAACATATCTAACTATAACATAGACCGTGGACCATTCCTCATAGTTGAACTTCAATGTCTCTTAACTATGACATAGACCATGGACCATTCATCATAGCTCAGCTTCAACATCTCTATTACACAGACACTGGACTATTCCTCATTATATAAGTTCAATGTTTCTCAACTATAACTCGTAGTTCAACTACAATATCTTTAGCTATACCACAGATCATTCCTGATATTTCACACTCTACATATCTAAGTATAACTCAGACCACAAGCCATTTATCATATTACAGGTTCACCGTCTCTAAGTATTGCATAGACTGTGGATATATGTAACTACAAAACAGACCATGAGCCTTTCATTCACATTTCAAATTCAATATCTCTAACAATAACACAGACCATGGACTATGGACCATTTCTCAGTTACATTGTCAACATATTTAACTATAACAGTTAACACTGACCATGGACCAATCTTCACAATGATATATATATATATAATACACACAAGGAGGCACTAACTAAACTGTTAAAACATTTTGATTAAAACCCACCCAGTGGCGCCATCTCTACAGCTTGTTTCCACACTTCTCCAACAGGTGGCAAAACAAATACACAAAATTCTGAATAAATAACTGACAATAAATAACTACCTAGAGCCATGTTATTTGAAAGGCATCAACAATAGGTGGATCAGAAGCCAATTGTCCGAGGAAGTTAGTGGACCTGAGCACCTGGCAAGAGATACACTCACACTGACTACTGTATTAATGTATGGACACTGTGTGTCTGCTGTGAGTTGACTTGCCTTCTGCTGAGGTAGCTCTATGAGGATGCCATCAGGGAGCCAGGTGAGAACGAGACCCTCATACTTCTCACCCGTCAACAGCTGCATCGAACCGATTTGGAACATTCTTGAATAATTCAACACGACTCGCTAGAAACTGTCTTGCTTCTACGTGTCACATAAATGTCACGAGAAAAATCCGAGGTAGTAACGACTGCGCAACTTCACTGGTTCGCATCAAGACAGAGTTCCAGATGTATAGATGCAATCATGCAGCATCATTGTCTCATATCAGTGTCAAAGGCAGGACTCCAGGGTAGAAACAATTACGCAGTTTCACTGTCTCGCATCAGTGAGAAGAAAGAACTTCAGAAGCAACTACATTGCCACATCAGCATAGAAGCACATATGCAGCTCCATTAGTGGTAGCTTCCAGTTCCACCAGCTCTATACTCAAAAAAGACATTGTAGAAACACACAGCTGGCATCAGTGTGTATTATCAGTATTGCATTGTTTGGGGACAGTTACATATTAGTTTTCCATGAGTTTAGTAGCTGTAACACCACAGGTTGCAGTCACATGCCATGGGCTGTGGTAGTTCTGTTAGTTAGGGGTATCACCCTGTGTGACATTCATGACATTCACGTAGAGTGTATAGTTCCCATCCGGGACAGTGTCACTAAATGTGTCATTCCAGGACAATGTCACTAAGTGTGTGTGTCAGGGGTCCTTACATGGGTCCTTACAGTGTCACTCCGTGTTGGGCAATATCTCCTAGTGCGTGTCATTCCATGTCATTGTATGTCACTCAATGACAGTGTCAATACACGTGTTACTCCATGTCAGGACAGTGTCACTTGGTGTACGCTTGTGTCACTCTGTGAAGGAATGGTGTCAACTGGCCCAAGAGAAACGTATGTCCTGCTGACGTGATGTGACACTGTGACTCTAGCATTATATCTGTCAACCCACCAACACATCTTGCACACAAATCTTTGTGGAGGACAGTCCAACACTGTGACAGTATTCATTTCTTACAACACAAATACTCTGTCACAGACCACACATGACACAGTTACAAGATGGTCCTTGTGTCACAGACAATGGCTGCTCCAGAACAGTAATGGTCCTTGTGCTGCCCATCATGTATATTCCATGTATATTGTTGGTCCTCATGTTATTTTGTGATAATCCAATATGGCGATGATCAATAGCAGTAATGGTCCAAATGTTACGGACCAATGGTATTCCAGTAATGCAATGGTCCTAGTCTTACAGACCAATGGTATTCCAGTAATGCAATGGTCCTCGTGCTACAGACCAATGGTATTCCAGTAATGCAATGGTCCTAGTGCTACAGACCAATGGTATTCCAGTAATGCAATGGTCCTAGTGCTACAGACCAATGGTATTCCAGTAATGCAATGATCCTGGTGTTACAGACCAATAGTATTCCAATACAGCAGTGATCCTGGTGTTACAGATCATTGACACTGTGGGCCTGCCATGTCAGACAGTAGGCAGACACCAATGTTTCTGTTGTCACGGGAGCCAGGCTCAACAGACATGTGGATGGAGACAGCCACATGAAGTGAAGTGACAGCCACGTGGAAGGTTTGTAGCAGTGGCTGAGACTGTCACCTACCTCGTCCTCGTTCCATCACGTGTGTCCAGCCCATCTGTCAACCCCCGCGACAGTCAAAGACCCACCCCAACTGTGGCGGTTAATCAAACATAACCAATCAATGACCGCACAATTAGTGAATTAATAATAAATGCATCAGAGGTGCTCAAGTGGCCACGAGTGGCGAGAGAATCTCATCGATCGAGACAAAGCTGTAAACTACATCTACAGACAACAGACCTGCCTCTTGTTCTGGTGGTGTACTTCCCTGGTCACACAACATGTGCCATTACTGGGCTCAGTCACATGGCGAGTGGAGGCCGCTCTAGAGCCTGAGTGGCAATCATGACCCACGACTAAGTGACATGGCCAGGCCAGTGCGAACTACTGCTAAATCACACTGTTGTCTTCCACAAACTCCCTGAGATCTAGAGGTGCAACAATACATCAAATGTTTGATGCATTGCAGCCGTCGATTTAATTATCCATGGAATCATTGTCAATATTAATCTATGATAATCAATTGTTACGACAGATAACGAAATAAATCAACAGGTTAAGTCTGTTTTCAAAGTTGATGGTTGTTTTAGATATGCGTACCATAACAACCTCTGTGCTGCATCAACATATTAACTCATTTTTAATTAACTATTATACATGATAACGTCACCCATCAATTGTGGTCTGGAACTAATAATATTACATACCTCAAATACCAGACCACAATACTATCATAATAGTTTTGAAACCATTACAAAGTACTGCAATATTAATACTGCTATTGCATTATCAGCAAATGTTTTTATCAAGTTGTAAGAATAAATGAATAGAAGAAAATCTGTTTTAAACTATTGCAATACCACTACAAACAAATGTACACCACTTTTAATGTAGATTATTTCTGCACAGATCCATTCTGGCTGAGTGTGAAAAACACAATAAGAAATAAGCATGAAAGTGTAACTTGATCCTCTGCACTGTTATTAAGTGTCTGTCACGCATGTGAATAAATATATGGCTTGAAAAATCCACCATCTAAAGAAAGTTGTTATTACTACGAGAATCTTTAAACATTGTGCACAAAAGCATCATGGCTTTGACAGTGACTGAATATTTGAGGCAATATTTCTATAATATATTTAATCTCCTTATATCTAGTATTGTGAAGGCACATTCTTGTAGGTGTTTATCATAACTGTGGTATGACAGAGAATGGACAATAATTGCCAGCCAAGTAAATAAATCCACGACCAGGACCTGTCCAATAGATAAAGCCTTGCCAACTCACCAGAATCACAAACTAAAGCCATAAATAATCAATTCTTAGCACAGCACTATCCCAACATGTCACGGTTCAGTGGCTGCAGTCACGGTTCAATGATCACGCTATTGTTAGCCGCTGGAAAACGAGTCACGTCAGCCCATTGATGAATAAATCATTGGCAAAGATTTGATGGGACTGATATGGCTCTAATAAATACACTTGCATATGGCATTGACACAGCTTCTCAGCAATAGTAGCATCGTGTTACCTGAACATCAATTACCTGCTCACTGGGCTGAAGTACCGACACATCTAGTGACAAACTGTTAGCGTGAAACGAAACTCTAGGCTAGAACTACTTTAGATGCATAACATTTATAAAAGTGATGGTGCATTCCTGACGCAAAAGCACACGCTACACTGCACGAGGGATTCATGCAATATGACATGTCTCACAGCTGATGGTTGCTAGGCAACACACTCACAATGGGTAATAAGCCAGCGACAGTCAACAGAGCTGGATTAGAGTATGTAATATTTAGTATTTCCATATGGCAGGAGAGTGAGGATTGTCTCTCCATCTGGCTGACTTTGCAGTGCTTTAGGTACAGCAACAGGGAGAGGAATGTCACCATGGTGATATCAACGGCCCTCACCAATGGCCGCCTGCCAACACTCACCAGATTTTAACTGTTTTATTGTTAAAAAAACTAATTCCTCTAACACGTCCAGCGGCTGGCATTTCATGCCTCTACACCAATCTACAAGGACCACTGCATGGTCAAAATATCGTTCTCTAGGCTAGATGAGTTTACGTCATGGTTGTCATGCATGCTGGCCATGCAGTCTGACTGGGTGTGGCCATATTATATTTTGCCTAAGGTAACTGGTTTTATATATGTTTGACAGGATTTGCATGTCCACACATACACACACACACACAATATATATATATATATATATATATATATATATATATATATATATATATATATATATCCATATACATATACATATACATATACATATATATATATATATATATATATATATATATATATATATATATATCCATATAAATTATATTATATATAGTATCCTGTGTGCAAGTCTTTATGTGTGATAAATGTCCAGGTAGGTGTGTCCACGGTCCACACACATACAGTCCAGTCTAAACGTGGACAGAGCTTTTTTACTCCTCCAATTTCTGCCCATCCTGATACTCTAATCCAGCCAATCTGACCACTCTAATGTGTACCCATCGAAAACTAACTGTACCAATCCAAGTGATGGGTGGACAGGCTCTAGGTAAAGCTGTGTCTGTGTGGATGGATGCAAGTTCATTGTTTCCATGTAGAGCAACCACGTATCTGATATGGTCAACATACCCTTGCAGAAAGGGCAACCTAGCCTGACTATACAGTACATTTCTGAACATGTTATGCAATATCAAGTACCAAAAAAAGACCCTTAATGTACTGTAGTGTGTAACTTAAAATAAATAATTCTCATAAATAAAAATGCACAAAGTTTCTTTTTATGTACTTCTATCAAAAGTAAGTCTCTTCAGGAGCGTGCGTCCACATCAGAATAACAGGCAGATGTAAATGCTGACTAATAAAGACAACAATAATTAATATTGAAGGCAGTGTGATGTAAAAAATAATTTGTATGTGCATGGTGCACAAATGAAGACTAAATAGCTACTTTCAGTGGTCTATCCATTTCCACCCCCTCTGTGTTGAATGGTGCTGAGCACTGCACAATATGTGAAGAGACTGTGATAACCGTTGCATAGTAAGTACTGAGAGCTTGCCTTGGTTCTGATGCCAGTCAGGTGGTGTAGAAGGTCGTTGCTGCCCAGCATGGTGATGCGGTCAAGTGCTGGCGTGCACCATTCGACACGCACTAGATGGTGCATGCACTGACTGAGAGCCACTCCCAGACACGCTAGTCTGACTCGAGGCACCACCCACTATAAGCTGTGTTGGAGAGTGGATGCGTAGACACACTGCCAGCGTGGGATCAATACAGACATCGTCTGCAGTCTCACCCACCAGCACTCACTGGCTGGCCAAATACTACGAAAGGTAACCCACTGGCCGAATCCAGGTAACGTTGGAATGTCAAACCATGGAAAGGTCACTGGACGACTGAAACCTTGGACATTTCCCTGGCGGGCCGAATCCAGGAAAAGGTTATTGGTGGGCCAAACCCAAGGCCAAACCCACAGGAAGATAACAGGTCGGCCGAGTCAAGGGATGTGTAACAGTACCCGGTTACACTGGTGGATCAAAACCATGGACCTCTCACTGAGGAGCTAAACCCAGGGAAATGTTACTGGTAGGCCAATCCCAGGGAAAGGTTAACTGTAAACAATTAATCCAGGTACGTAAATGAGTACCTGCCTGTAGACAGTGGTAGATATATATGGAAATGAAGTATTCATGTTGTAGTGTATCTTAAAAGCCAGTAACAACAGTAACAATTTGAAAAACGGTCACGGGAGTCAGTTCAAACTGTAAACAATATATCCAGTTTCAATACAAGTTTTAGTGGCAATAAACTTCCCTGTTGCTGCACCAACTCTTCCTACAGTGTTAAATTAGAAGGAAATATTGTTCCATTCTGCCAGCATCTAAAAACTTATTTCTTTAAAGCTGCCTATCCTCCTTAGATTCCTAGCACCTTCATCCATCCATCAACAACTCACACATTATAGTGAATATATTGTTCATGGCTCCAAGAATGGTTTATTGTAGTATAATTTAGCTTACTTTAGAGCTTATGTCGAAGATGAGTACGACGTTTCGATCCGTCAGCTACGGACCTTGTTCACGTACGTGAACAAGGTCCGTAGCTGACGGATCAAAACGTCGTATTCATCTTCGACATTAAGCTTCAAAGTAAGTTAAAATATACTACAATAAACTCACACACTGTTACATGATTACGATTAGTCATCATTATTATTATATTTCCGAAGTGGACCAGGTTGACTTCAATATCCACATTTATAACCAACACCACAAACTTCCTTTCAGATAGCTTTACTTTAATGTTCCGCAGGGATGTCAGGGTTTTAAATGTAACGTTTAGCAAAAAAGTTGAGTTAAATGTAGAGCACTTTGAGCAGTTGTAACGTCTATAATTATATATATATATATATATATATAATATATGTGTGTGTGTGTGTGTGTGTGTGTGTGTGTGTGTGTGTGTGTGTGTGTGTGTGTGTGTGTGTGTGTGTGTGTGTGTGTGTGTGTGTGTGTGTGTGTGTGTGTGTGTGTGTGTGTGTGTGTGTGTGTGTGTGTGTGTGTGTGTGTGTGTGTGTGTGTGTGTGTGTGTGTGTGTGTGTGTGTGTGTGTGTGTGTGTGTGTGTGTGTGTGTTGTGGTGTGTGTTGTGTGGGTGTGTGTGTGTGTGTGTGTGTGTGTGTGTGTGTGTGTGTGTGTGTGTGTGTGTGTGTGTGTGTGTGTGTGTGTGTGTGTGTGGTGTGTGTGTGTGTGTGTGTGTGTGTGTGTGTGTGTGTGTGTGTGTGTGTGTGTGTGTGTGTGTGTGTGTGTGTGTGTGTGTGTGTGTGTGTGTGTGTGTGTGTGTGTGTGTGTGTGTGTGTCGTGTGTGTGTGTGTGTGTGTGTGTGTGTGTGTGTGTGTGTGCTGTGCTATAAATGGGTATGGACTTTTCTTTCCCTGCTGTTAAATCCATTGAGGTCTGAGCATTTTATAAAGAATAAATCAATCTATCAATCAATGTTATTTCAACATCATAGACCTCTACGAAGTAGATTCAGGGGTGCTTTCATGTCAAAGTGAAAGATAGGTTATGAATGTAAAAATTACATTACAACACAGTGTATAGGGCCTATGTATTACAACAGATCAGCATATTAAAAGTACACATTACAATAACACAGTGCACAAAATTATGTAAACAATTCACATCACCCTGTGCCATCCTGTTCAGGAATCCTTTTGGTCGCATGTTTCCATACATTTTCCGAACAACTTGTTGCAACACCTAGCGTTTGTTGGTGACATCACAGTAGAAACAGCCACTGACATTTAGCATGGCGCGTGTCTATGGGGGTTGGCATTTCATACCATACAACAGTGCTAGCAATCGTGTTTTGAGAAGGAATTTTCAACTCCTCTGCTTTACAGGCCTTTGTTTGGATTTTGCACTTTGTCACAGATCAGGAGATGTATTTTATGTGTGGTTTTATGTATAATATGTTTGCATTCTGAATCTTTTTTGGCATTTTACAATACACATTCAGTTCACCCACTACCCTGGTCTTCTTACTGTTTTCAGCATGTAGTCTTTGTTTATTTATTGTGGAGTTGCTCCAGAACCAACTGTTTTATTTAGCTGGTTCCTTCACATATGAATAACAACACAACAAAGATAATAATCACATCTACATACATATTGCTGGATGCAGTAAATCTGTCAGAATTAGTTTTGCTTTTTCAGTTATTGCTATTTATTGAATATTATGAATGAAATCTACTATTTTTATATACCAAATAAAGGTAATATTCAGATCTACAATATGCTGCTTTATGTGTCCAGGATTTATTTTAAGTTTTAGATTTTCTGCCATTTGAACATTGCCCACGAATAATGCTTAATCCTGCAATACATCAAATGGCTATAACTTCAAAACTAAACATAATTCTTGTGTGTCTGGTGACAAATGTGTATGTGAATTATTAGTTTATGGTGATATAACAGACTATTAAATTTTGCGAATGCATTTCCAGGTAAACACAAACCCAGTCGCCCATCATGGTGACAGAATTGATTCCTCTGACGTCACATCACCACCATCTGACAAACTCAGTGTTTAGTGACAAGCAAATGGCCATGCTTAAATGGGATTAATGACTTGAGTTCACAATCATAGACTCTATTGTTAGCAACATCGGTAGTAAACATAAAATAACATAGCCAAGATTACCACCAAGTAAACATGTGATTGTGAGAGGTGCTTCTGTTCACTTTGATCACAAAGAAAAGATCGGTAGGACAAAGGTAACTGATCCCAAAAATCACCCAATATTCATTACAATGTCATAATTTATTTCACCAATGGCACAGTTAAAATTGATGACACGTAAGCCCTATTTATGATTATGACAAATAATTTTTTGTGTGCCTCTGAGCTTGAATTTTCTAGGATATAGGCACTATAGAAGTGTTACAATTATCATTATTATTATAACTAAAAGCTCACAAAAACGTTAAGATATTTTCATTCATGCTGGCATACCTCCAAATACGTCGTGATTTATTGATTCAATTGTTTATTCATGACACAGCCATTGAAAATGTGTTTTACATTGTATCCACGCTGTATCTGAACTTTTTCAGGTCTCTTGCTTGGAGGTGTCAATGGCACCACAAATGGGTTTCCGTTTTGGAGTACGGCAAATTATTGACACATGACAAATAACAACCTCACTGTGGTCAGTGGCAGTGCCATTTAGTGCGACGGTAAATTTGGTTAATGTACTTCTGTTGTTCTGTCAAGATGCAGCAACATTGTAGTATTTGTATTGTGCTACAACACTTGCCAACTTTCATGACCTGTTGGACAACCAAGTTTTGAACTATAAATGTATCAGATGTAGTAAATTTACGGGTCATTCTAAATACACGTATTCTCAGATTTATGACATGGCAGTTTCAGATATTTTCAATTGTATTATCACCGAGGCTTTAAATGTTTGTTTACAACAACACAAAAACTTGCAGGCTATAAACATGTGTTTACACCACACAGTCACGCATGCATACATGTATAAACACGTGCACACAGACACACATGCTCACTTACACACAAATACACACTGTTCTATGTACTGACATACAACATGTAAACACACGATTAAGTCATACAAAACAATAACAAACAAACACATAGGAGACAGACATTGCGACAACACACCCCTATGTCAACAAGGTGACTGACACAGATGAAAGGTGACAACAAACATGTGACACTAGTACCTTGTCCATGGTGACGGTGACATGTGGTATGCTGGACTGGACTTATGACTGGAGCCGTGGGTCTGTGACTGAGAGGCCGGTGTGAGTGTGAGCGTGAGTGAGTGTGTGAGAGAGAGAGACCAGGGCTCTGTCTGGACTTGTCTTCCCTGGCTACAGCTCAAAGCTAGCCTCGCAGGGAGTCTACACTAGCTGAGGGATTGTAGCACCATATACAATAGAGACCACTGGTGTCTATACTGGTGAAACTGATGCACCAGTGTCTAGGTATTAACTGTAAACAGGATGTGGGACTGATGCATAAGAGACCATCAGTGTCTCCACTGAAACTGAGGAATTCAGTAGTTGTACTGCACCATTTTAGAGACAACTGGCGTATCTACACTGAAACTGTGGAAACTGGCAGTTGCACCATAGAGACCACCAATGTCTTTACACTGAGACTGAGGGAGTCAGAGCAGTTGTAACGTACCATCACCAGTGTGGATGTACTGACCTTAGAAGCCACCAGTGCCTACAGTAGTACATGAGACTGGAGAGTGTAGCACCATAGAGACCACCAGTGTTAACATTATAGTACCAACGAAATAGCACTGAGACTGAGGGAGTCAGTGGTTGTACTGCACCACAGAGACGACCAGTGTCCACACTGAGACTGGGAATGTTAGTGGTTGTATTGCACTGAGAGTCCACCAGTTACAGCCAGGTTTCTCATGCAGGACATGCACTGCTACCTTTCTACCACCGCCCATGCACTAGTTACCATGCATTAAGTCTTGTGTACCATTTTCCCCGTTACTGTTTTCTGTCATCATGCACTACCAGGTACTCACCATGCACCACTTACCAAGCACCATCTGCAATGCACCACTTACCATGCACCATTACCATGCATCACTTGTGATGCACCATTCACCATGCACCAGCTGCCATGCACCACTTGTTATGCACCACTCACCAAGGTGAAACTGTCACCAATCAAGGTACAGCTGTATACGGATACTCCACATGCAAAGTGACACCAAGTTACACTTACACGTTACAGACTCCAAAACAGACATTATTTGGAAATATGATTCACTTAGAATGACATTACGTTGCATAAACTAATAATACTTTAATTACAATAATTGTGGTGAACAGATTACAAGATTATGGTGAAAATTATATGATACCAGTGCTTACATGACATGACTAGATTAGAAGATTACAGTGGCATGATGTCAGCCATTACAGTAACATGACTTAACATGTGATTACATTGACTAGATCACATGATTACATTGACTAGATCACATGATTACCCTACTAGATGACACAATGTCACTGAGACAGGTGACCGGAGCTGCCAGGGGGTATCTTGACTGAAAAATGGAGGAGATTAACGACATAGGCTGTTGCATAGATTGAGTCTGATATGTAATGGTAATCTTAGTACTACTGTGTCATGACACAGACATATGTCAATGTATTTATTACTATGTATGTGTCATTGCATGGCACTGTGTCAATGTACTTATTACTATTCCTGTGTCATCACATGACACTGTATCAATGTAGGTCTACCGTAACTGTGGGAGAGAACACTCAAGTGAAACAAACACAAGAACTCTAGTCAACTGTAGTTTTAATGACAAGCGGGTTGATTCGCATAAATAAGGCACCTGAAGACAAATCACATACACAGTGGAATATACATCAACACATGGGCTCACTTGAACAGCGCTACATTCTATAATCTGCAACAGTGAATTAAATAAATATGGATTACATGTAACATTATTACATAATGGCAGAGACAATGGCTTATTGCAGCTCTGGCGTCAATTACGTATTGTCTGCTATTTCAACCACACAATCACTGGCAATGCCTCAGTGGGCGCCCAGTCACAGTCAGCAATGTCCCAAACCAATTAACAAGCAATAAAGTAACCTGGGCTGCTTTCAATGCTGCTCATACCAAACTCCACAACCTGTTGTCACAAAGTCCACAGGCAGAATGCCCAACATTCACTGTCAAGTTAACTGTATTAGACTTAGAGGGTAGCCTGTGGCAATTCAGAGTCTTCTCTACTGTGTGAAAGGACTTTGTCTTGAAAATAAATAAAACTACACAATTCATAGCAGCAATTTCACAGTGAGTGGCTAAACACAACACAATATGTAGCAAATAACCACATAATAAACAAACATTCGAGACCTGTGTGGCAAGACACGTTTAGTCAATTAGCAGTAACAATTGACAATTCAGAGCAATCCTGTCAACAATGGGAGACATGCTGGCACAAACATAACACCTTTAGATTTTTTAGTATCGACTTAAGGCAGGATAAATGTTAGTACATCAATATAACATGCAACCAATATGTAAGCAACCAAGTTATACAGCTATTCTGTATACATCACAACAGTTGTACACATTACAGCTGTTGTACAAATGACGACAGCTGTACATATCACAGTAGCAGTACATGTCAGAGCATCTGTATACAGTCCACCAATTGCTAATGTTGTACAATTAATATTTTAAGATTAAAAGAAACCTGCGATCAATATAAATCACCTGTCAACCATCAGGTTGAACTTTTAACGTTGCATACACATGTTCTTACACATTTAAACTCACACCCCTGTGTTATACAAATATATATATATATATATATATATATATATATATATATATATATATGTATATATGTATATATGTATATATATATATATATATATATATATATATATATATATATCAGAATGTGTTACACAAGGTCTCTGTACATATTCAGACCTGGATCACACCGGATCCTTGTCATTTTACACTCACTGATTTGTCACAAATCATGGTTTACATAATTACTTTGACATTCAGACCAATATTATGTATGGTCCTTATTATTCTACATTAATCTTTCTAAACGTTGTTATGCATGGTCCCCAAATTCACATGGTCCCCAAATTCACAGACTGGCATTACGCATAAAGCCTTATACCCCAAATGGGTCCACCTGATATGTAGGCAAGATAACCTGGTTTTCATTGATATGTAGTCTCTGGCTGTGGTGGTGACACACTTGGACCAACTGCCTGGTGACACGGACTGACAGACAGATGACACACGTTGTCACTTGCTCTAGCACATTTAGTTAAGTGCATTCTAGATAGGTGGCAGCACTGGCTGACAGACCACAATTGATTTCCAATTAGCTTTAGCATGTGATAAGCTAAACTGTTTTTTTTTATATAAATTATCATTGTTGTTCATGGGTTTTCACACAATATGCAGATTTAGACAAACATTCAAACCTGAATGGGTAAAATTACCCGGGGGTAGTCATATTGTATTGAAAAATAACTAGAGAATCACAATTGTGGTCTGTACCCAGGAATGTTAGTGCCATGCAACTACACCGCTAGTTTGTTTAGCGACCTGCCTACTGCGGCTACTGCTACTGCTACTCGCATGCTGTTGTGCTACATGCAAATAAGTAAAACATAGGTGGCGACACTGGTGGCTCTTCCACACTGTAAACACACTCCCTCCAGGTAATGGTGAAGTAATTGTTCTTTGTATTGTGCAACACATACTGCTAATTAATGTAAGATGTGTGTGTGTGTGTTAAGAGCTAGATGAGAAGCATACGTTTTGTGGTGCATGGCCTAATGTCCTGTTTAGAGCACAAGGCCCAAAAAACCTAATGATAGTGCAAACCCAAATTCTAAGTACAGAAAGTGTAGGACCTAGACATTTTACAGAAAGGTGTAAAAACCCTTATTGACAGTATATAGGAGGATGAGGGACCAGATACCAGACCCGAGACAGACAATCCATGTGTGGAATTGACACTGGCAGTATTTATGTTGAGTATGTAACTGCATCACCCACCTGCTTGCACGCACACATGCACTCAAATGCACACACGCCCGCACTCACACAACTGTACCATGATTATTCTGCTAACTGTACTATCACTACCAGGCCACCTTGGGTGTATTTACAAATTGACAACCTCATAACCTTAGAAATCCAGTAATGAGAAGAGAACACCTTGCCCCGGAATGTTACGGCTTATATTCCATATTACGGAATGTTACATGACTAGTATGACCAACCAAAGATGGTATGTGAATTGTAAACCTATTATGGAATGTTACAAGAATAGCATACCCAACCACAAAATGTTACACGAAATTGGTTATCCTATAACGGTATGATACAATAACTTTAAATTCTATCATGACCAATGTCCCAATGACTGACCACTGTAGAACATTGCGAGAGCAGACAACCCTATCCTGCAGTGCCAGTGAACTACGCACTCTAAGTCACCCTCAGTGGTGGGTGATTCAGTGAGTAAATGTGTAACCGACGGCAACTAGCACAACAAAGAAAGGTAAACAAAGACGCACACTGCGCTGGAGAAACGCACGCATCTGAAACAAAGAACATAGGCACGTGTGTGAACTGATGCGGACCCCCAGTGGTGGTAACACGAACTAAAGATAAAGTCGACTGATTTTTATGACAGTGTACCAGGAAAAGTTAATCTTCCACCATAGTTTAATTACTTAACCGGTTTGCTGGTTTGTCAATGTCATCAATGTTTTGTGAGGTGAATTTGGAAGTTATTCAGAATCCGATCTAGATTTGCAAATAATAGAAAATAGTGCCAAATTTTGAACATGGTACGGCTAACCAGATTCTGCAATATTATTATGGTTAATAGCATGAAATCTTACTTTGACATATTATTTTAAATATCGGACACTGAGAAGACAGAAAGAAGAAGCCCCACCACCACCACACGGCACACGCCTTAGTTCTGGTTCACAGTTGCATGCCGATAGCTCTGTGTTCTAACAGCACACGCTCTCACCTACACAACAATACAGCTCTGTGCTCTTAAATCTTAAAGAATGCATTCACCTTAACACGCCTACAGTTCTATGTTCCTAATGCATTTATATAGTTACCGCCAAGTTCCTGTAAACCAGTATTAATTACACATAATATGTATTTTGCAAGAATTAAATAATTTTGTTTTATAAAACGGTGAATCTGTTTAATATTCTATAGCTAAGGAATGCTACTAGCTTGTTTGCATAGATATCGTTGGATGGAAGTTCTAAACAAATTATTTATTAATGGGTCCAGGCAAACAAATCACTCTCATGATCAAAGTTAGCTAATTTGATAATTTTAAATGCACTCTTTTTATTACACTAACTACACAACACAACCGAATTGCTCAATCTGGAAAACTGTTAATGAGGACTACAGACCAGATAGAGGACAAAACAGGTGAATGTTTCTGTGTGATGTGCATACATGTAGACATGTGCATGTGTACATGCACTTGTGCCAGCTTGACAAAGTAGATCAAGATGCAACAGTGGTCTGAATGACAGAGAGATGCAACTTCAATGTGTCTGTCATCAGACTGACACATTGACAGGTGATCCAGTAGGACACACTCTGGGGACATTTGACAGCCAAGACAAGACCCTACCTGGGGTTTGGCATACACCCTTTCTACCTAGCTGAGATGTGTTCTCATTCAGAGTGCCTGGGTAGCTTCCTTAAATCAATCTATTTAGGTTTCCTGTTATTCCTCTTTACTCTGACATGCATTGTCACTTATATGTATAACTAACGATACTGTTAAATTAAGTTGTCTTGACTGTTAAGTGTATCTCTTAGTTAACTTTTTTAATCTATAAAAAACAGGTGAAACTTGTGCAAACATTGAAATAACAAACACAAACTTCAATCAAACGCATAAAACAAGAAGCAAGCATGGAAGCAGTGGCAAGTAGAACAAGTAGACCCTGGACCCAGAGCAAGTAGATTGTGGGTCCAGAACAAGTAGACTCTGAATGCAGGGAAAGTAGAACCTGAATTCAAAGTACCCTGGATTCGGGGCAACAGAATACGAGCCCTGGATTCTAGAACCCTACAAACTGGCAGAGACACAGCACTCAGATTAGTTAGACCCTAAAGAGTGAAACTAACACCAACAGTATATACAGTCATAGGACAATAGGACTAATCACTATCAAGGCTACAGATGACTATGTACCTCCAGATAACTTCACCCCCAGATGACCAATCACTGAAGGTGAGTGCGTCCAATGTTGATACCCCATCCATCTCCTGTCCCATAACTAGACCCAAAGTGATGAGGTGAATAACATCAAGCACACAGATAACCAGCCAGTTCAGTTGACACTCACAGATGACCAGATGTACAGACCACAGGATGAACATACGTCATACGTGTGTGATGCAATGACCAATGGTCATCACATCAACCATTGATGTAAAGTGAGCGACAGTTTTCGCAGTGACAGTTCAGTAGCTCATTGACACTTCTCGCAGTGACAATTCAGTGACTCGGTGACACCAGCAGTGACTGCTCAGTTATGTGTTGTAACAAATGATTGACAAAGTTCAGTGACTAGACTTGTGAATGACTGGTTTAGAAACAGTCTCATAGCTTCATCATTTGCAGTTCAATGACTTAACCAGACAGTTCAATGACTGTAGTACTATCGGTTCAGTCTATCCTACCCGTATAGCTCAGCGACTCAGCACAAATAGTTCACAAATAGTCCAGTGACAGCAGTTCAACTAACATAGTCACACGCATAGATGGACGACGGGATCACTGGTGCCACCTGTTGGTGTCTCTTGGCATTAGTATGTGCGAGCGCGGCACGGAGTTGTTCAATGGCACGATGGTACTGACAGTGGGCATGCATCTTGCGCCCCCCAGCCTCCACGGAGCACCCACACCTCAGCCTCAATTTCCCACACGCTCCTCCCCTCAGGGGATAGCACCTAACATCTCTCCCCACGTCACGCCGTGTATGAACCCTGTCCTTTTTTCCTACTTTTCCTGAGCCATCGCAATTATCTCCTGTCTGCAGTGCTGCCACCTGTTGGAGCAAGCGGTGTTGCTCTTGATGTTGCTCACGAATGTGTCGACCAAGAGCAACTCGCTCCTGGAGTAGCTCTTGCTCCAGCAGCTCCTTTTCCTCCTTCAGTCGTTCACACCGTCTCTGCTCAATCGACAGTTTCCTCTCAAGTGTGGACTGGTCATCAACTGCTGACACAGGCTTCTGTGACTGCTCTTTCAGTGCTGCCACCTGGTGCTGTAGTTCATCACGCTGCTTCTGCAGTAATGCAATCTGCTTCTCGGCCATGTCACTTGCTAGAGTGACATCTCCTGACACACTGTCATCAGTGGCATTGATTTGGTGACGTAACTGAGAGATGACAGTCTCCTGTTGTCTACACCTGTCACTAAGTGACGCGTTGTCAGTGGTCAGCTGTAAGACGGTCGTCTCAAGTCTGTCCGCTTTCTCTCTCAGCTCTACTGGACTTGTCATCTCTGGGGATCGCTCCTTACTGCCCAGTTCTTCCGGCGAGTCTGTGACACTCAGCTGAAGAGTCGCCATGGAGGAGAGTGGGAGACCTTCCGCAAGACATGTCGACACAGACGTGTCACACTGTCTATGAGTGTCACTTGTGTCACTGTGTTGCTGCTGTGATGTCACTTCTGACAGTAGAGAGATGAGTAACTTGTATTCCAGGGCAGCCCTCTGGATGTCACACTGCTGTCTGCGAAGCTGTGTCTCCAGACGTCTGATATGGTCATCCTTCAGTTGACATTCCCGTGCCACACGTGACATCTCCGCATCCGAGCTTCTCGTTTCTCCATCATTTCCCTACCGACATTTCTCTCGTCACTTTTGCTGTCACCAAATGTCATGACATCCTTCGACTGTGAATTGTCACACAATGCGGCCGTGTCACCCAACTCCGGCATGACGTCTTGCTCGAGTCGTGACTTGGCATTGTATTACCGTCTGCATCATCCCACTCAAGTCATCTCTCCTCTGCTCCGGGTCAAATGATGCTACTCTCACCTCCCCATCCTTCTTCCCATCCCAATCCATTGGGTGTCCACTTGCAGTCTCTCCTCCTGCACAACCACAATTTGACATCTGTGAGTGTTTCTGGGTCTCTTGGCCCATGTCTGCCTGATGTGTCAGCATTGGATATTTGCTTTGCCCTGCTGCGGACCAAGAGGTGACATCACCCCGAAGTTCAGCCTCCGGACCATCCCTGTCTTCACTGCCACTTGTCCAGTCTTCTCTGTCAAACACCAGTGCTGCATTCTCCGCTCTCAAGTCTCTGTTGACCACAGACAGCTGCTCCACCTGGGTGCTCAGAGCGGCAACTCTACTGTCCAGGCACTCACACACTCGACTCAGGTCAGAGTTCAGTTGCCTCCAGTTCTCTACCTCGTCTGTCAAACGACAGATCTCCCGAGAATCCATGTTCTGTGTAGTGTCTCTCTCCACAGAACCATCGTTCTGTCTGGTGTGTGACTCACTTTGACTCAGACACGTCTTCAGTTGTGCACCTGGCACAGGTCCAGCATCAGTCTGTGTGTCTTCACCCTCTCTCTCTTTCTCCACATCAGGTTCCCGTCGTTGCTTTCTGAGACATCCACCACCAGTCAGTGTGTTGAGCTGACCAGATAGATGGGCCTTGCTGCTCAGACACTCCTCCAGGTCTCTCTCCACATGGCTCTTCTCGCTCTCCAGGCTCCGCAACTGCTCCTCAACCGACTCCAACTCCTTCCTGCACTGCTGCAGCTCCTTCACCAGAGCACAGTTCTCAGTGTCCAACAGTTTGCACCGTCGCTCACATGTGTCCAGTTTCACCTGGACACTGTCACCTGACCCCAGCTCCACCATAGATACATCTGCAGAATGTGGCTCTGTAATTCCAGACGTCTCTAATGTAGCTACGAGCTCGTCGTTTCTAAAAGACATGTCATCAAGTTTACACTCGAGCTGCTGTCTTTCATCTCGCAGGCCAGCAATGTCCTGCATCAACTTCTCACACTCCACTTGCGCCATCTGGAGGGCTTCGCGGTGAGCACTACACTCGGCAGTGAGCGTCTTGTAATGGTCACGCTCTGATGACAGCTGTGTACGCTCGGCCAACGCAGAGTTGTGTAGCACCTGAAGTTCGAGGAACTTTTCGTCAAGAGTGGCCTTCTCTGTCTGCAGTCGTTGACACTTGTCACACTTGGTGTCGGCTGTTGGTTTGTTACTGCCACGTCTTCGCTTTGTCGTCGGCTTATCCTGCGTCTTCTCTGCAGCGGCCCGGACCTCAGTGAGCCTCTCCGCCAACTCTTCACTCTCTGTCGTCTTCTCGTCTAGTCTCACGCACAACTCTCTCTTCTCCTGCAGCAGGATCTCATACTGCAGCAACAGTTCCGCATGGCTGAGTTCAGTCACCCTTGGGCGACTCCCCGTCATTCTCTGGCGATCATCAGACACACTCTGTGGAGATTTGCTGCAGGACAGTCCAGTGTTGTCACTGAAGGACGTCACCAACACAGAGGGTGGAGTTATGGCAGTGTCACGCTGTACAAGTGGTGACGAGTGTGCAAGTGGAATATTTGGTGAGCACGGTGACCCATCCCCCGGCTGTCTCTGTGGTGATTACGCGTCACTGTCAGTGCCGCGTCAAGCTGTTGACGCAGCTCTGTTGCTTCCTTCTGTAGTGCTGCATTCACGAGCGTCACATCGTTCAGCTGTCGACTCAGTTGCGCCACCTGGTGTCTGCCACCCAAGGGATTGACACCCTCCCGTGAGCACTGCTCAAGCTGACCCCTGACCGTCCTTAGCTGGTCAGCGAGCGCCTTGTTCTTGCGGGTCAAGAGGTCAGTCTCCTGCGTTTGTGACATGGACACGCGAAGACTCAACTCCTCAACCTCCTCCTTCAGTTGAGCTCGCTCAGCATCGAACTTGATACAAAGATCATTCTTCTCGGCCAGTAGGATCTCGCAGTGGACACACACCACATCCGGCCAGTTTCCTTGACCAATCTGTCTCACATCTTCCTGTCTCGATCCCGCACGGGTGTGTTGCTCCGACGTCACACTGCCGTCTCTGTTTGCAGACTTCGTCCCAGACTTTGCTCGCATTTCTGTCAGTTGCTTCTCAAGCTGTGCCTTCTCTCTCTTCAACTTGCTCAGCTCCCTCAAGTGAGTCTTCTCGTCCTGCCTCGGTCTCGTAGACTCAGTGGTCTTTGTCTTGTGCTCAATGCCCTGTCTCTGTACAGAGATCTTCATCTCAAGCTCTTTCTTTTCCCGCAAAACGTTCTCGTACAGCCTCTTTGTCTTAACAAGATCTTCAGCTGCCTTCGCTGAGCTGCGTTTCATCTTCTCACACAGCATCTGGTTCTCTCTCTTCACGTTCTCGTTATTCAGTCTCAGCGACGCCATCTCAGACACATTGTTCGATGAACTAACAGAAGTGTTTGATTCTCTCTCTACTGTCTTGCCTTTTTTCACGTCACCTTTTGAGTCCGTGGTCTTGGTTTGTCTCGTGTCACCCTTACCAGATTGTCTTACGGTGGTTGTGACACGACCTTTAATCGGACCTTTGACCGTCTTCTTTTTTGTTGTTCCCGCAGTCAGATGTTTGTCTGTCGGTGCTGTCTGTTTTCTAGATGACGTTTTCTCTGTCGTACCTTTCTTAGATGTGGTCTTTGTCCTGCCCTGGGAGGGTGTTGTCCCACCTTGGGAAGGTGTCACCCTGCCCTGGTCATATATATCATCTTCTGATTTTTGTGTCATTCCTGTGTCACACATCTGTATCAAATCATCACAACAAGCAGTGTCACCACTTGTGTCACTAGCTGCTCTGTCACCATCTGTCACCACTAGAAGCTCAGTGCTGCCACCTGTGTCAACCGGCGTCGACAGTCCACTCACAGGGACAGTGCTGCCACCACCAGAACCACCATCAGAGCAAGCATCAAAGCAAACAGGTGAAGCTGAATTTGTGGGGTCATTTAGGGTAACGGTAACCCCAGTCTGTGAATGATGACCACCCCTGCGTTGAGCACCATGATCCTCACCACCATGATCCCCACCCGCAACGATCCGCACCACCTAAATCAATATCGTCACATGAAAACACTAGTTGCGGCCTATCGCCACCTGCCATCTCCGCATGCTCCTTATCACTACGCCTTATCTCGCCTACACTTACCGGGCTAGCGTCTGCCTGCTGCAAGCGTTCGAGATGTGCCACGCGGGCCTCTAACTCGTGAACGCGCGTCTGTGCAGCACTGGCGCACGACTTGTGTTCGTCGGCAGTACACTGCAGTGTTCGCTGCTCGTCAACGAGCTGCTCGTAGCGACGCTGCAGTCCAAGGAACTCTTGCGTGAGCGTGTCCGGCGTGCCGCTCGAGAGCACTTTCTTCAGCTGTCGACTCTCCTGGTGGAGCGCGTCGTACCGGCACTGCCAGTCCTGCAGCTCCGCGTCAAACCACTCCTTCTCCGTCGCTCGCTCCTTCCTCAAGTCCTCCAGCTCCTTCACGCGCTCCTCCATCTGCTCCGCATGCGACCTCCTCAGGCGTTCCTCCAGCTGCTGGACCTCGTGTTGCCGTGACGACGACGCAGCAACCAGGGTTTTGTGTTCCTCTGACAATGTCTTATACTTGGCTTCTACCTGGAGCAGCTGTGCCTGGTCACTCTGCTGCAGGGCAGCAACTCGGGCAAGCTCCTCTGACAAGCGGCGGTTCTCCTCGATGACATCCTCGTGATTTGTGTCACTTGCGTCGGACGTCAATTGTGTCTGCAGCTGGTGACACTGGGCCTCAGCAGCACTCAGCTGGGTGCTGAGACGCTTCACCTCCACCAGATTGTTGTCATTCTCCTCAACGACAGCCGCGTACGCAGCCTGCATCTTCTCCACCTGCTCCTCCACCTTGTCTGTGATCTCTATCAGCTGCACTCGCAGACTCTCATTCTCACCACACAAAGTCTCGTTCTTCTTTCTCAGACTCTCATTTGTCTCCTGCAGATTTTCATTCTTCTCTTTCAGATGTTCGTTTGTCTCCTGCAAACTCTCGTTTGTTGTCTGCATATTTTCGGTCTTCTCTTTCAGACTCTCGTTTGTCTCCCGCAAACTCTCGTTAGTTGTCTGCAGATTTTCATTCTTCTCTTTCAGACTCTCGTTTGTCTCCCGCAAACTCTCGTTTGTTGTCTGCAGATTTTCATTCTTCTCTTTCAGACTCTTGTTTGTCTCCTGCAAACTCTCGTTTGTTCTCTGCAGATTTTCATTCTTCTCTTTCAGACTCTCGTTTGTTTCCTGCAAACTCTCGTTTGTTCTCTGCAGATTTTCATTCTTCTCTTTCAGGCTCTCGTTTGTCTCCTGCAAACTCTTATTTGTCTCCTGTAGACTCTCATTCTCCTTACAGAGTCTGTCTCGCTGCTTTGTCAAGTCACCAACCTCCTGTTTCATCTCAGCCAGCTGGTCGTTGGACACAGAATCCAAGTTGTTGTTCTCTGGCGGAACAGACACAACTTGTGGCGTCACCTGCTGGGCACTGTCAATGATAGGGCCTCGCCCTTCATCTCTCAAACTGTCGTCATGTACACTGTCCTCGCATTTCTGCAAATGTTCTAGTTTCGTTGGATGGCTTTCTGCCAACTGGGCATGAAGTGCTGTATTCTCTTGATGCAGAGATGCCAGCTGAGTATTGACAGATTCCAGCTGAGAATCTGTAGACACCAGCTGAGTATTCCTAGACTCCAGCTCCACCTTCACAGACGCCAGCTGGGCATTTGTAGACTCCAACTCCATCTTTGTTGATTCCAGCTCCAATTTGGAGGACTCCAGGTCTGCATTTGAAGACACCAATTGTACCTTCATATCCTCCTGCGCGGCCTTTATAGAATACAGCTCTGAATTCAAAGACTCCAGCTGCTCCTGTGTTGACTCCAGCTGCTCCTGTGTTGACTCCAGCTGCTCCTGTGTTGACTCCAGCTGCTCCTGTGTTGACTCCAGCCGAGCTTTTGTAGACTCCAGCTCTGATTCTGAAGACTCCAGGTTTTTCTTTGTAGATTCCAGGTCTACATTTGAAGACACCAACTGTGTCTTCATAGACGTCTGCTCTGTCTTTATAGAATACAACTCATCCTTGGTAACCCCCAACTCTGCTTTCAGAGCCTCTAGTTCCTCGACCTGCTGCTCGTGTGTAATCAGTTGTGTCTTCGTGACTTCCAGTTGCTCACTCGTCTCGACCAGCTGTTTGTGAACCCCTTTGTTTTCCTCCACCACCGCCGCGAGTTGCTCACTGACACCCAGCAGCTCTCGCAGTTCTTCTTCTCTCTGTGTCAGCCGAGACTGAAGGTCTCCACTCGTCTCTCTCTCGACCCTCACCTGTTCCTCCAGCTGACCCTGCATGTCTCGCTCTCTCTGTAGTGCCTGAAGTTCGACAAGAAGCTGAGCTTTCTCTTCACAGGCAGACTGCAACTCTTGCCTCAGCTTGCTATTTTCTTCAACATTGGATTCTTGGTTCTCGGTTCCAATTCTCGCACATTCCTGCAACTGCAGTGTCTCTTTCTGTAGAGCTTCGCAGTCCAGCCTCCACGTGTTCGCCTCTTCAGCTACCTCTTCGCATCGTTTCCTCAAGGCTTCTACTTCTTTATCAATGTGTTCTCGTTCGACAGCTGCCGTCTTTAACTCAGAGACAACACGCTCGTTTTCTTGGACCAACAAGGCGTATTCTCCATGCCGTTGTGTGGCGACTTCATTGATCTTTGCTGTTGCATCAGTCACTTTTTCCTTGAGAAGACCATTCTCCTGGTACAAAGAAGCAATCGTGGCTTTCTGTTGCTCTATCTCTTCCATGCATCGATCCCTCACATTTGCCACTGACTTCAGTTCTTCCTCAGCCTCATGACACTGATCACTGAGGACACTAAGTCTCTTCGTGAGCTGTTCCAGCTCTTCGGACGAGTCGCTTGTGGACACGGATGTTTCAGATACTGATGCTTCGGGGTGAGGTGCTTTAGGATCTGGTGCTAGCTCTGCAGCTCTTAGTTGCTCCTTCAGTCCCTCGGCGAGTCGTGTGGCTGCCACAGCCTTTGCCTTCATCTTGGTGTAGTCCTTTTTCGCCTTGCTCTGGGCCGACTCGAATTCCTTCTTCAACGCTTCGTGAGTCGCCATCAGAGCTGTGTAGGAGTCTTCCAGGGAGGACGTCTCTTCAGCAGCTGTCTGTTGCTTCCTCTCCTCCTGCTTCCCAGGGACGTCTTTCCCTTCCCTTCCACCGGGACCACTGTCAGGGCTCTGCTTGGTGTCTTTAGCAGCTTCTATCTGACTTCTCAGAGCAACAGCTTCCTGTTGAAGGTTTGCTGTAGCTGCTAGCTGCATCCTCAGGCCCTCAACTTCGTCCTGAAGAGTCACTGTAGCTTCTACCGGTCTCCCCTCAACTTCCTCAGTCTTCTGGCTATGTGCGGTGTAGACATCTGCCTTCCTGTGTAGTTCACCGCACTCAACTGCCAGCAGCTTACACCGGCTCTGGAGTTCACTGTACATCTCCTGCAGTCTCGCGTGCTCCGTCACCAGTGTCTCATGTATCTCCTGTGACACAGTGCGGCCATCCGTGACAACATGTTTCTGAGGACTGTCAACCAATGTGTGGCTGCTGTCACTGCAGCGAGGTGACACAAACGACAGCCCATCACCGACTGCCACATCTGTCCCCATAGCGGCTTCTTCGACCATTTCCTGGGGTTGCTCGGCAACCGACTCGTCCGTCGAATCAAGCGTGGTCAGACGATACTCACTCTCCACCGTCTGCCTCACTGCACACTGTGCTGCCATCTGGTGATTCTCGCAGGCGGTCACCTGCGCACGCAACATCTCATTCTCCTGTATGGCCATGTCATACTGCGTGCCCAAGTGCACGTAGTCCTCCTCGGGTGGGCATTCCGTGGGCAGCCCGAACTGGCCTAGTTTTGCCCGAAGTGTCTCGTTCTCTTCGGCAATGCTTGTGTACATCGACTTCCAGTCCATGTGCGTCGGTGACGCGTGTGACGGACGTGGTGACAGTGCATGCTGCAACTGCATCATGTCAATGTCACGCCTCAGCGACTCATACTTCAATCTCCAGTCAGTCGAATCGTCGGAGTAACTGACACCACCCGACATGTCAACCATTGTGTCACTTCCTGGCAGAGTTTGTGTCAACTGAGGAATCGAGGATGTGGGTATCTCATCAAGACTCACATAGTCCGCGTCACTGATGGCGCCACTGTTGCGTAGTTTCTCGTAGAGTGCTTGGTGGCGACCCACTGCTTCATTGTACCTGGCGCACATCGAAGACAGCTCCCCCTAGGGACAGATGCAAGAATACTTATTTATAACATATGCCAAATTATTAAGAAAATAATGTAGATACAAAATCTGACATCATAATAAGAAATGTATGTGCCTTCAATAACATTTTGGATTAAGAAATTTGTTTACATTTGCATTACTATGGCGGCATGCATGTTACATCAACTTTTAAAGAATACTGAACTACATAACCATCTATTTTTGTAGCATAAATTACTAAAAATAAGAAACAACTGGGACCTGAATTTAAAAAATAAATATCTCCGAATGTCCCACTTCACATTTATGGCGACAAGTTAGTAACCTTGTTGGAACTGTCTAATTGAATTGCTGGGTTGTCATGGTGATAGTTGCAAGTATACAAGGAACCTTTACAGCAATGCATGAATTCAACAGTGCAATGTAATCATGTCACTCCGTCTGTTGGAAAATTCCCTTCCCTTCTCATTCCCTTCATTTCCCATTCCCTTCCCGTTCCTGTTCCCTCCCATTTCCTCCCATTCCCTTCCCTCTTCCCTCACCTGGAACATGAGCAGCTGATTGCGGTCCCTCAGCTGGGACTTCTGCAGAATCCTTCCCAGGAACTCCTCCCCGACATTCCTCTCTCCCTCCAATCTGCCCGAGGTCTCTCCCTCTGGTCCTCCTTGCTTCGCCTGCAGCAACTGCTCGCGGTCACGACGGAGCCACTCGTTCTCTTCCTGAAGCGCCCTCTGCTGGCAGTGAAGGGAGTCAATCTGCTGCACCAGTTCGTCCCTCGCCTCGCGAAGTTTCTGCAAACAAACCACGATGAAATAAACTTTAGTTTTATTCCGGGGAAAATCAACCTCGTTTTGTCAAATCATGACAACCAATACATCTGACACCTATCACTGCAAAATCTTCGGAAATATGAACTCAAATGAAAGGCTTTATTTACATGTCTAACCATTTATATTGTTATTAAGCATGTGTATCTCCGTGTCAGTTTGTATGTCTTAATATAGCTACTACAGCCTCCTTGGCTGAATATTGGCAAACATGCTTTCTCTGTAGCTCTGCCAACAATTTGGAATTAACTCCCAATTACAATTAAATCCTCTGAAATTATAGCCACCTTTCATAAAAAACTGAAAACATATTTGTTTGAAATTGCTTTTCCACCATAAATTTTCCATGGTTCCATGCTCTAATGATGACTGTCCCCGTTAATGATTATGCCAAATGATTTTGTTTCTGAGATTGAAGTTTTTAAGGATGTAGCCGCCATAGAAGTTTTATTTTATTGTATTGTAGCTGATACAGTGTCTTGTGTTTGTCTGACTGTCACAGCAATGATGACATACTTAGTAGTTGTTGACTGTCACAGCAATGATGACATACTTAGTACAGTGCCTGTATGACTGTCACAGCAATGATGACATACTTAGTACAGTGCCTGTATGACTGTCACAGCAATGATGACATACTTAGTATAATGCCTGTATGACTGTCACAGCAATGATGACATACTTAGTATAGTGCCGGTATGACTGTCACAACGATGATGACGTACTTAGTACAGTGCCTGTATGACTCACAGCAATAATGAGTTTATTGATGACATACCTGGTACTGTGTTTGTATGATTGTCACAGTAATAATAACATATTTAGTACTGTGTTATGACATACCTGGTACTGTGTTTGTATGACTGTCACAGCAATGATGACATACCTGGTACTGTGTCTGTATGACTGTCACAGCAATGATGACATACCTGGTACTGTGTTCGTATGACTGTCACAGCAGTGATGACATACCTGGTACTGTGTCTGTAAGACTGTCACAGCAATGATGACATACCTGGTACTATGTCTGTAAGACTGTCACAGCAATAATGACATACCTGGTACTGTGTCTGTAAGACTGTCACAGCAATGATGGCATACCTGGTACTGTGTCTGTAAGACTGTCACAGCAATGATGACATACCTGGTACTGTGTCTGTAAGACTGTGACAGCAGCCTCGAGCTGGTCGCTGTCAACAGTGGTGCGCTGTAACTCAGCCAGTTTGGTATCAAACTCTGTCTGCAGCTGTGTCTGTAGTGCAGAGACCAGTTGCAAGGGTGACACACAGTCACTCGACAGTGACGAAGTGACACGGTCAGTCGACATCAACTGTGTCCTTGAATCTATTGGTGGAAGTGATGTCGTAGAATCGCCCATTGGAAATAGTATGACCGACTGCAATCCAGAGTCTGTGTCAACCATGTCGGTGTCTGGTGACGTAGTGACATCTTGCGTCGCTGTCCCACGCAGCATGGCTTCGAGACGATTGACATCCTGCTCCAGGCGCAGTCTCTCTGATTCTTTCTCTGCCACCTGAGAAAAGACACTCACTGTAGTTTGCCTGTCACCAAGTCAACAGTGATCAACCAATCAGGTATATTATGGACATATCAACAACGTACCAAATAACATTACAAATTGACAAATAATCGAATATAACTGACTTCCACTGCTAAGTTTATTGTGCATGTGTGAAGACTGTCAAAATATGTTTGCTTGTAGGTTTATATTATCAGATGCTTTTCGGTGTATCAGATCCGACTGTACAAGTTTATGAACAATGAATGAACATGTCTAATTATCCGTGAATTTACCTATCAACAAATGTTGTCTGTATGAATAAACCCATGAAGAATGTCTGTACATGTACAGCTGTATATACATGTATATGTACAAACCCATGAACAATGAATGTACATGAATAAGAGCACACCCATGAACAATGACTGTACATATGTATACGAATAAAACCACGTACAATGACTATATATTCATATGAACACATCCATGAACAATGACTATATATGCATATCAACACACCCATGAACAATGACAATAAATGTGTATGAACAACAACCATGTCTATGAACGTACCTATGAAAAATTTGTGAACATGCCTACGAACATACTCGTCAATAATAACATGACTGCATATGCATATAAACATACTTCTAAACAATGTCTGTACATATCTATGAACACTGTCACCCTGAGTATTTACCTGCTCCGTCATCCGCTGAAGGTCTTCCTCAAACGTCTCTTTCATTGCTTCACGTTCTTCCTTCACCGCCACCAGCTGGCGCTTAAGCATGGCGACATCAGCAGTGCCAGGTGCTGCCACCTGGGTCGGACTGTCATCACTGTACATGTCAATGCTGTCACTGTGCTGCAGCATGTCCCTGTCACCATGGAGAGTGTCACCGTCAGGCTGAACTGTGTGAGCGCCGGTGTCAACTTGGTCTCGCATAACCTCAACGTGTTCCGTCTCCACGTGATTTGACGGTGATGCAGTGAAGTCTTTTAAAGTCTCCACCTGGTCTTGCATTGAAAGAGAGACTCCGTTCACTGGATCTTGCCCCTTCTCGAGTTCTTCAATCCGAGACTGTTGCATTTTCACCGTATCAGCATATTCACTTTGCAAAGAGTCTCTGCTGTTTTTAAGTTCTTCAATCTGAACCTGTAGTGTGTTTACAGTTTCAATATGTTCAGTCAACAGTGAATCTCTGCTTTTCTGAAGCTCTGCAATCTGAGTGCGCAGTGTGCTCACAGTTTCAGCATTTTCAGTCAACATGGAATCTCTGCTCTTCTGAAGTTCTTCGATTTGAGCCTGTAATGTTTTTACATTTTCAGTATTTTCAGCCGAAAGAGATTCTCTGTTCACCAGAAGCTCTTGAATCTGTGCCTGTAATTTCTGCACAACTTCAGCATTTTCACTCGACAGAGAAACTCTGTTCTTCTGAAGTTCTTCGATTTGAGCTTGTAACGTCTGCACAACTTCAGCATTTTCAGTCGACAGAGAAACTCTGCCCTTCTGAAGTTCTTCGATTTGAGCCTGTAATGTCTTCACAGTTCCAGTATTTTCAGACACCAGAGATTCTCTGTTCACCAGAAGGTCTTGAATCTGTACCCGTAATGACTTCACAGTTTCTGCATTTTCAGTCACCAGAGAGTTTTGGCTCCTCTGAAGCGCTTCAATCTGAGCCTTGAATGAGTTCATAGTTTCAGTATTTTCTGTCACAAGAGCATCTCTACTCCTCTGGTGCTCTTCAATTTGTGCCTGTAGTGATTTCACAGTTTCTGTAGTTTGAGTCACCAGAGATTCTCTGTTCACGAGAAGCTCTTGAATCTGCGCTTGTAACATTTGGACAGTTTCAGTATATTGTGTCATCAGAGAATCCCGGTTTCTCTGAAGTTCTTCAAGCTGTGCCTGTAATGATTTTACAGTTTCAGCATTTTCAGTTATCGCAGAATCCTTGCTATTCTGAAGATCTTGAATGTTGCGCCTGGAATGATTTCATGGTCTGAGTATTTTCAGTCACCAGAGATTCTCTGTTCATCAGTAGCTCTTGAATCTGAGCCTGAAATGACTTCACAACCTCAGCGTTTTCATTCGCCAGAGAATCTCTGCTCTTCTGAAGTTCTTCAAGCTGTGCCTGCAATGATTTTACAGTTTCAGCATTTTCAGTGATCACAGAATCCCTGCTATTCTGAAGATCTTGAATTTGCGCCTGGAATGATTTCATGGTCTGAGTATTTTCGGTCACCAGAGATTCTCTGTTCATCAGTAGCTCTTGAATCTGAGCCTGAAATGACTTCACAACCTCAGCGTTTTCATTCGCCAGAGAATCTCTGCTCTTCTGAAGTGCTTCGATCTGAGCCTGTAATGTTTTTGTGGTCTCCTGATTTTCAGCCGTCACAGAATCTCTGCTCTTCTGAATCTCTGCCTTCAATCTTTTCACGGTCTCAGTATGTTCCATCATCACAGAATATCTGTTCTTTTGAAGCTCGTCGATCTCAGCCTGCAATGTCTTCATGGTTTCTTCCTGTTTGTTCAACACAGAATCCTTGCTCTTCTGCAGCTCTTCAACCTGAGCTTGCAATGTCATCACCATCTGCTCATGTTCACTCACCAATGAGTCTCTGCTCTTCTGCAATGCCTCAACCTGCAACTGTTGTGTCCTTGCAGCGTCTCCACATACCTGCAATTCTTCAATGTGTCTTTGCAATCTTCCCACAGTATCAGCGTGTTCCGCTAAGAGAGCAGCTCTACCTTGCTGCAGCTCAGTGATCTGAGACCGCAGCTGCTTCTCAGTCTCGGCAAGCTGCACCACAAGAGTTTCTCTAGTGCGTTGCAACTCTTCTATCTGCGTCTGCATCGCACCCACGATGTCAGCTTTGTCAGTCAGGAGCGACGTTTTACAGTTCTGTAAGTCTTCAATCTGTGCAAGCTGCTTCCTCATCGCCTCCTCGCGCTCAGCCAGCACACAGTCTCTACTCGCTTCAAGCTCTTCTACATGTCTCTGCAACGAGTTCACAGGTCTCCGAATGCTCTCTTCGCATGTCTTCTCCCTCCTTCTCTTTGTCGTCAACCTGCATTTGTAACGTCCTCAACATCTCAGCATGCTCAATCAACAGAGACTCTTTCTCCTTGCACAATTCCGCAATCTGCCCTTGTAAGGTTCTCACAATCTCGGTGTGTTCTGCTGATAATGAGTCCTTGTCTGCCTGCAGCTGCTGGATGAGACCGTCGGACTCGGCCGTCACCTCCGTTAGTCTCACTGCAGCTGCCTCCGCCTCCCCCTGAAGCCGACTCATCTCACTCCTCAGTTCATTCTCTGTCTTCATGAAGTCTTCCTTCACACTCTCCAGCAGCCTGGCTTGCTCGGCTCCAGACAGCTGTGACTGAGACTGGAGCTGAGCTCTCAGCTGCTCCACCTGGGCATCCAACTGCTGCTTGCTCTGCTCCAGCTCTGACTCGTAGGCTGAGATCAGTGATTTCTTCTCGTCCGTCAGCAGCTCCACCTGCCTCATCAGCTCAGTCTTCTCCTCCTGGGAGCTCAATTGGGTTGAGTTGAGATCCTCCAGCACGTGCTCCTTCTCCTCCCGCAGCTGCTGGATCAGCTGCTCTCGTCTCTCCACCTCCTGAATCTGTGCGAGTTTCTCTGCGTCCAGCTTCTCCGCATTCCGGTGACTCTGCTCCAGCTGCATCGACAGCTGCTCTAGCTGCAGCAGCTGCTCCTCTCTCAGCTGTGCCATCGCAGCAGTGTGCTTCTGAGCCTCCGTCTGGTTCGACTCGGCCAGCTCAGTGATCTTGCTCTCAAGCTCTGACACGCGTGTCTTGAGACAGTCCGTCTCTAGCTTTGTCTGCGTCACCAATCTGTCTCTCTCTCCCACCAGTGCATTCAGCTGTGCCCGCAGTCTCTCCGTCTCCTGTCTCTCACTTCCACCCTCCAGTCTCTGTCTCTCGGTCTCCTGCAGAGTCTGTATCTCTGTAGACATGCGGGTCTTCTCGTCCTCGGCATGTCTCAACAACTGCTGCAGGTTTGTCACCTGTGATGTCAACTGCTGCACCACCTGGCTGTTCTCACTCCTAGTCTTCTCTAGTTGCTGTTCCAGTTCTAAAACCTGTGGGGTGCCATGCATCACCCCGCCCTCATCTCCGCTGTCGCCAACAGCCAACTGTCCCTGCATCGGCCAAGCTTGTGTCACCAGGTGTGCACGCCCCTCCATCTCTGCCAGTTGCCCGGTGAGACGACACACCTCGGCTTGTAGCCGGTCCGTCTCCAATAGCTCCGGACTTGCCATGTCACCTCTCCCTTCCTCGAAGTCTCCCCGCACCCCCTGGACTGTCCCCTCTGTTCCAATGGACAGTTTGATGTCACCAGCCCCGACACTGTCACCATTGTCTACCGGTTTCTCTCCTAAGACCTTCTGTGGTTCAGCCACAAACATGGCTTGTAGTGTGACAATGTTGCCGACAATGTTCTGTCTGAGTGAAGCCACGTCAACGTCTCGGACCTGTGTTCTGTCCACCTGAGCTGCCATCTCATTGAGTAACCGAGCGGCGTTCTGTCTGAGGGCCACCAGGTGGCGCTGGGACCCCTCCAACTGCTGCTTCACCATCGCCAGCTCGAGCGAGTGTTTCTCTTTGAACTTCTGCAGCTCTGCCACAGCCGTCATGCGCAGCTCACTGGCGTCCCCGCTGATGTCGCTGACCGTGTCACCTGTCACCACAGAAGTGCCCTGCGAGATGCCACTGATGTCACCATCATCTGAAACGCGTGACAAGTCAGCCAGCAGCTTCGCTGTCGGCGCCATCGTTGTGTCGGGGCCCTGCATGCGCTCCAGCTGTGCAGTGACATTGTGACACTCGCTTCGTGACACGTCAAGGGCGAGACTGAGGTTCATCTCGAGGGCATCCTTCTCCGTAATGAGGCGCTCGATGCGGATGAGAGCGTCCGTGTGCTGCACCTGCAGACACGCAAGCTTCGATGCCACGCTGTCATACTCGACTGTGAGCCAGCCTTGGGACTTCATCGAGTCGCCCTCGGCAACGAGTCCCTCCATCTTCTTGAGCACGGCCATCCGCTCCTGTCGCAGCTGGTCCAGCTCGTTGTCCACCTTGCTGTAGCTCACCTGCCAGTGACCGAGGTCAGTGTCCGCCTTTGACCGGGATTCGTCCCTCTCCGTCCGACTGCGTTCCAGCTCGCTCGACATGACACGTGATTCTTCCTGCGACGCCTCAAGTTCTGATGTCACGGTTGTCAGTTGGTGTGTCACCTCTCTCAGACGCGTCTTCAAACTGTCAACGTCATCTTGTTCCATTTGCAGTTCAGTGGCGTGCTCCAAGGCATTTGCTGACTGACTGCTGACCTCACCTCTGCGTGGCGTCGAGCTGACCATTCTCTGCTGTAGTACTGACTCAATGTCCAATAGGTGCCTTGCTGTCATTGTGGTCATCGTCCGGTCAACCGTCACCTTGTCATTCCTCAACTGGTCCATCTTGGCACGCATCGCCTCAAGGACTGCCGCGTGTGACGTCTTCACCTTGTCCAATTCTCGGTTGTGGTCAGCGAGCAGAGCCTCTTTGAGCACCCCGAGGGAGCGGGCGTGGTCGTCCCGCACGGCCCTCAGCGCCCCCTCATACTGCTTGATGACGACGTCTCGCTGCGCCTTCAGTCGATCCACCTCCTGCTGTGTTGTCTCCAGCGTACGACGTATCTCCGCCAGGGCAACGTCCCTGCTCCCTGATCCCTTTCCCTCCTGTGAGGGCTCAGCCCTGCCTTGAGTCGACTCCACCGTGCGTGAGTATGACTCCAGCTGGGTGTTGAGTTGTACAATCAACTGCTTGTACTGGTAGTTCTCAGTCCTCAGCTGCTCCAGCTGGGACATCCCGTCTTGTGACGTCAGCTCCGTGTATTTGCTGTGCCAGTGTGTCGCCTGCTGTGACAGCTGCGTCGCCTGCTGTGACAGCTGTGTCAACTGCTGCGACAGCTGGTCACGCTCCATCGCCACTGTCATCAGGTCACGCTTGAGCTGCGCCGCGTCTGCCTCCTGCCGCTTCATAAGCTCCTGTTTCATCGCACCAATCTGCAGGCCATATGACTCGTCCAACTCCGCACGTAGTGCTGCCACCTGGCTGCGGTGATCCTCGAGGCTGATGACATCACTGGTGACCTTTGCCCCCGCACTAGCGCCACTTTTCTTTAACTCTTCAATGTCGGTCATGAGCCGACGGACGACTTCCGAATTCTCCTTTTCTCGCTGTCGAAGCAACCGATTTGCCTCTTCCACCTCCCTTAAAGTTGTGACCTTTCACTTGTGACACTTCCTGACTGGGCAGTCTTTAATAGCGTCTCTTTCTCCGACTCCAACAGCTTGCAGTAATTCGTCATGTATGTCATCTTCTCAGCAATCTGGTGCAATGACTGGTCCCTCTGCAACAGCGCCTGGTCCCTTTGTGCGACCGCCTGTCGTAGAGCGTGTAGCTCGCCCTCGTTACGTCTGTTGATCTGTTGTAGTGCGAGGAGTTCGTTCTTCGCCTCGAGCAGAGCCTGGGCAGAGATGCCTCGACCTCCACTCTCTGTCTTCAACCACTCACTCGTCTGAAAGCACAACACAGCACATTTATATCATATGACATGTGGTGTCTTAGCTTGACACAATGTGACATATTGTGTGGCAATGTGTTCGCTTGACAAAACATGTCATTTGGTGACGGATTAGCTTAACAAGATATATGTTATAATGCATGTCTTAGTTTGACAAGATGTGACTAAAATGTTGCACATTAAGACAATTTGAATTTACGTCATGACTATAATATGATTATGGTTTTATCTATTTTTGATAAATAAAATCTCTTAAACAAATTCAGCAAAATGTCTAAAGACCTCATATGAGGATATGAGAAAAAAAAGCCTATAATTAACAGTATTATAAAATGATGCCACAAAAGGTACAAGAACAAAGAAAACTTTCATGACATAGCAAGAAAACTGAAAACAAACTTTCACTGTGAGAACTTAATCATAGCTGAAGCCAGCAACAGATGGAAGGGAAGGGAACACAGAGAGTCCAAGACAGGTGACACAGAAAGGATTAGCATACTATGGAATGGAGAACACATTAATAGAGGCAAGCACCACATGACAGAGAACTGAGATGAACAGACAGTTCAAGTAATATCAAAGATGGATTAAAAGATAAATTATCCGAATGCAAGTCAGTGCCAACCTCCATGCAACCTCTGACCTGGCCCATTTACTCTCTCGTGCCCAACTAAAGGTTGCTACCGTTCTATAAAGTCAGTCACGGACTCGGAAGAGCAAGCAATGTTGACTCACCTGTTTTAGCTGTTGTTGGAGCAGTTGTACCTGGCTGGAGAGTTGAGCTGCTTGCTCCATGTACTCCGCCTGGAGCAGGTCGCGGTTCTCCACAGTCGCTTGCAGCTTGTCAGACAGCTGCTTGATGACAGTGTCACGCTGCATCAACTCAGCCTCAACGTCTCTCAGCTGTGTGTAGATGATGACATATTAAATGTCAGCATATGGCAGTATAAAGATGGCATTCTCTGTTGTTAACATTCCAGTGAATTTTTATCTTTTTAGCATGTGGACATTGTAATTATATATTTATTTATCTTTTTAATTAATTTACTTATATAAATTTTATCTACAAAAGAACTGTACATCTGCAAAAAACAAAAAAAGTGGAAGTGCTCATAAAAACAATTCCAATAATTTGACTATTTTATTTAGCCATTAATTATAACTTGCTTTCAATATAACATATGTCATAGTGTGTAAGTATAATTAATTTACAAACTCTATTCTATTATACATTTATCACATTCATTTAATGTATTTAACTAATTCATTTAACACGACTGCCTTTTAAACACATACATTGTTACATGTTTACCTTCACTGATTGTTTTAAAATGTACTCAATTTCATCTTGTTATGTCTCTAAGCTTGTGTTTCAACCCATATATATGGCGCATTACAAATATATATCAACAATAAATATTATAAACATATCTCTAATCAAACCCATGTTAAGTTTCATAATGATTATAGAAAATACATCATGGCAGGCAACCACGAGTTCCTTACCTTCTGGCTGTAGATTTCTGCATTGGCCTCATCACCTCTTGCCCCAGGGCCAGTCTGTGACCCAGGGTCACATGGCTCAATCTGTTTCACAGGTGATGTCTACAAACATAGAACAAATAAGTATCCTAACTTATAAAAATTCTACTCAAATCAGTATCTCTAGACTGAAAGATAGCTAATGTGTAAAATATCATCCACCTTCTATATACTGGAAATTGTTAATACAGCTGAGTGAATAAAACTGCCCAAGATTCAGAACATCAAGATGATTATAAATCTTCTAATCTATGATGCCAGCATTCTACCCATTTCTACTGCACCTCATAACAGATTAGAAATGTGTGCACTTAAAGTCTTTCTCACCTCAAATGTCTCAGGTACAAGAATTATATTTGTGGGGGAAAAGACTTGACTGGAAAAATTATATTAAACATGACTATTTTTAAAGTAGTTATATATATATATATATATATATATATATATATATATATATATATAATTATATTGTATACACACACACACAATCCATCAGATGTAATACTAATTTTTCAAAGAAAAGCTCCAACTTTTGCTTAATTCGTTAATTCACATTGCAACCACTTTGAACATATGCTGGAGTTACACCGAGATAATTCCACTTGCTTGCACTTGAGCAATCTCTAACTGGCTGATCTATCATGACAGCACTACTTACACTGGCCATGTCTAGTTGCTGTTTCAGGCTTTCATTCTCTTCTATGAGGCACTCAAGTGCTGTTTGTTTACCCACAATGCTCTCCTCCAACTTCGTCACACGGTCAGTGGCTTCTTTCAGTCGCCTGTCTGACTTGGCCAGTACTGCATCATACTCTCCATCTGTGCCACTCTCCTACAGCAGAAAGTGTGTGTCTTTATCTCCTCTCCTGCGTTAGCCCAAGTTTGGGCTGTTTGGACTAAACTACCTGAGACCTCCCTTGCAGGTGACAGGTCACATAACAGGTCGCACTACAGGTTAGGTCATAGGTCAGTAAAGTCACACAATACACTTAATGATATACAATAACATATACATAAAAAAATATATATATAGTACCCGGTATATATACATATATTATATATACTTAAATATGTATATAAATACATATAATTAATTATAACATATGGCTCTTCTAATATTGTTAGTGTTTGTGTTCAGAAACAATCACATAACATTTTGGAATTTACATACACTTACTGTATATCCTAATTCACAGACACTGATATATTATTACATGGAGGAGGAAAATCAACAGGCACACTGGCAACCCCACATTAAAGGGGAAAACCAGGGAAGAAAAAACTGATATACCATTACAAGCTATACTCTCCATTTAAAAAAGTACTAGCACCAAGGTTATATATTTTATCAATATTCTTAAATCAACCTGCAATATAATAGTATATCATAACTTAGTAAACAAATTACTTTTTCTTTCTTGAGTTCACCTTAACATTTTTGAATAACACCCATCACATTATACTCATCTGGAACTAGACCCCTTCCACATAAAAAACATTTCAACTCTCAATCACTGTCAATCCCTTGTTGCAGTGTTGACTTTTGCACATCCCAATTTGTGATATAAAATGCCTAGACAGCGATTATGGTTTGTTTTTTATCAACTAAACAAATACAAGTATTATTATCGATCAAAAGCCAAAGTACCTCATCGAAGCTGAGTGAATCAAGATCACTGAGGTCGACAGCAGATGATGCATCACTTAAAGTAGCATCTGACAGGTCGCTGTGTGTGTCATCAGGATTTCTGGCTTTTTTCCTTCGGCTACGTTTCTTCCGGAATGCAGCAAGCTGAAACATGCAGAGCATTTGAGATAAACAACAAACTTGGTGACAACTGTAGTATGTATCCTAATGCTACACACACACACACAAGCCGATTTGAGCGCACACACCTCTACGTTAAAGCAGTCGGCCGACTGCAGTCGGTAGGTGTGTGCACAACTTTATGATTAATGCCGATTAAAATGTTGAATCTGCAGTCGGCGTTAATCCACAGTCGGCATTAGATAAGGAGGTATCCTGTGACAACTTGGCGCCTATATCCGATGATGAGTCAGCTGGTGTGTGCATGCTTTTTCATAACCCTACGGTCGGCGTTAAGTTTGCCAATAAGAAATCACAGGGCCTTCATGTGATAAACCTCGTCAGTCGTCATACCTAAGTCTGGCGTACTTTTTAGTTTCCATGCCTATTCTCATCACAATGTTAAAATTTTTACATTAACATTTTACTGACCTGGCGGGTAACCCAATTTTTAGAAAGTGAACCCATTACCATATTTTATTTATGCCGAAGCAACAAATAAATGTAATTTTGCCTTTGTTTCCCGCTTCCAACAGGATTCTCCATTTTATCTTGTGAAAAGCGGTACCGCTGGTGGCGCTGCTACCGGGGGCATAAATTAAGCCTTACAAATCTGCAAAGTGGCTCCAGCGGTGAACGTTTTTGAGGATTTCGTCGGGTGTGACAGATTACATTTCAAGTCGGTAGGTGTGTGCTTAGCATAAGTCGGTAGGTGTGTGCTTAGCATAAGTCCTTTTACTGTTTATAGTTTCATGCAATTTTCAGTTGTCACTAAAGACATAAAGATACAAAAAGTGAGAAACAAAATTATCTCCTTACAATAAACCAGCAGAATAAACTAGTAGAATGTGTCTATCATAGGCATAGTGAAAAGATAACATTTATGATACATTTTATTACATTGTTAGCATACCTTTTATTATTAAACTGGTCTGAGCAACATTAAAACATATTTATCCAATTCTAAAGCAAGGCATGCTCCATATTTAATGTACATAAAGTTAATTGACCATGATCAAAGTAGTTCATCATTTACACTTAACAAACACTGGGAGTACATCATGCAAACCAAGTGTAAGTTATACAATAAATTACTGTGAAATATGATTGGTGCCACAGTGCTGATGCCACGCAGGCAGGACAGAAGATATTTATAGATAACTCTAAGTTAACCACAACCCTACTTGCATGCCTAGCATAGTGTCTTAACAGAAAAAAAAAACACCTCGCCTTTGTTGTGATAATTATGAAAATGGGTGAAAGTCGTATCAAGTTGTCGTAATCTCAAGCCAAGTCATATCTATCTGGGAACACACATACTGGTATCCAATCCAAGTCGGTATACCAAGTCCTACTGGTGTAACGCGCATTATCTAACGATACTGTTGGGGCATTGCGACTATGCAGCTAGTGCATTGCAAGTTTGCAATTGCAACTAGGTTTGGTGCATTCAGGTCGTGGGGTATTCAGACGTTGGGGTATTCAGACTATAATCCGTGTTATCATTGACACTGCCATACTGGAACGTATCTTGCAGTCTTCAGTCTTGAGTCTTGACAGCTGGTTCATATTTAGACATCTTTAACAAGACGTCGCCACTACTGAAAATATCGTGACAAATGTGTCAATGAAACCATACTGCATAAGTCTAATATATACGTTTTTGTTCTGTTTTGTAGTGTCATAAATTACTTTCGTAACTTGTAAAATCTTGTTACTGAGTCTGAGCCTAAACTAAAAGAAGGGAGCACCGACGACGGGCATCAGCCGGAATTGACCTGATGTGGCAATTTTCAACATAAAACTCCGATCGCATTTCACATGTTATGGAGAGTTATCTTTCTTAAATGTCTACCTTTTGTTTCCCTGCCAAGAGCTTCCTTTTCCGTTCGTCTTCATCCATATCGAAAGATTTAAAACAAGTTCAAAGACTATTTTACACCGAAGCTGCCATTCTGGAATCGTGTCGCTTGCCTCGTTTCTATTTCTAATCAACTTCCTGCGGGCTACGGCCACCAGTGATCTTTTTTTACGCGAACAGAACTTTGTACATTTTACACAAAACGAAAGATCAGCTATGTCTAGTCATGTATCCATAAAATGATGAGAGATTAGTCAACAGAATGTTGTATGTATTATGATTGTTTTAAATACGACGCGGTTGACAAAAACCAGTGACAGAAAAGGTATACACTAATAGGCGGACCACGAACGGGCGGACCGTATTCATAAGATTGCGTGCGACCTTTGTTCCATCTTTACATATGTTGTTATAATTTCCGCATGCGTTCATAAAATTAATATCAGAATATGTTTAATTGTTGCATTATATGAACAATTATAAATGTAATGACACTCCAACAAAGCTAGCCGTTACTTGAACTTCATACGCACACTCGACGTATCCTCGCATGCTACGTGTACGGCTGCTTGCCATACAAAACTAGCACAGGCGAATCTCAAAAACGAAGTGCGGAAGTTGGCTGAGTCAGACTAGTAATTGAGTTTGCCAGTCGTGACCGTGATAAATAACTGTTCCAATTTGAAGACGGATAAACTACTTCAAAGGAATCACATTGTATTCATGCCCCATTCACACATTGGCATGAACATCTGAACGGTGTTTGTGTATTTGAAGAAAAAAATCGTTCGAAGTCCTATATATAATAATTATATATAATAGTATAAGCATTTCATATGTGACACGAGCCATTAAAGGTCACAAAGGCAACGCTTTCGTGTCATCATACACTTAATAGAGTTAATATAAAGTAACAATTTACACACGCGCACGCACACGCACACGCACACGCACACGCACACGCACACGCACACGCACACGCACACGCACACACACACACATATATACTTTTTACGTCAGCGGTTTACTCAGAATGTGACCTTAAAATGTAAAAATCCAAATACGGATGCGGCATGCGGATACGGCTACGATTTGCGGATGCGTCTTGAGTGATTCCACACATTGCGGAACTCGGTGCGTTTAGTTCATATTTTGACAGCGGCACGAGATGGGAGCAGTGTAGGATTCCCTAACTTATTTTAATTTTTTAAATCGCAGGAAAACAAAACAACTGTTCCAATTTCAAGACAGATAAACTACTTCAATGGAATCACATTGTATTCATGCCCCATTCCCCTATTGGCATGAACATCTGAACGGTGTTTGTGTATTTGAAACAACTTCGTTCGAAGTCCTATATATAATAATTATATATAACAGTATAAGCATTTCATATGTGACACGAGCCATTAAAGGACACAAAGGCAACGCTTTCGTGTCATACACTTAATGGAGTTAATACAAAGTAACAATTTCCACATATATATATATATACTTTTTACGTCAGCGGTTTACTCAGAATGTGACCTTAAAATGTAAAAATCCATATATACGGATGCGGCATGCGGATCGATACGGCTACGATTTGCGGATGCGTCTGAGTGATTCCACACCTTGCGGAACTCGGTGCGTTTAGTTCTAATTTTGACAGCACTGTAGGATTCCTTTATTTATTATGTTTTTTATATCGCAGGAAAACAAAACAATCGATCACTTCATTAGTGAGATGGATCAATTGGTTGGAATGTAGTCTAGTCCTGCTGTATTAAAACCTTTCTAGCCCGGAATATTGAGCGTGTTTTGTGGGTTTACTGATTATACCTAACCTGCCGCTGTGGCGGTCCAGAACGTCGAAGGTTAGTGGTTCGTGTCAAAAGGTTAGCGGTTCATGGCGAAGGTTAGCGCGACGGTATGCAACGTCGAGCAGTCCAGAACGTCGTTCCACGTAAGCACATGCGCGCCGAACTGGCGTAACATCAGGTGACCTCAGGTGTCCGATCAACTTTGACCCCGTGCCAGAATGTCGAGACTGAGTTCTTGACCCCCGCGGCGACGGTGTTACATAATAAATCATTTCTGCGCGCTGCAGCGACGACCTACTTTTCGACCCCCTACGTTGCACACTCCAGCGCGCACGTGTTCTTGTTATTTCTCTGCACAACGACCACGATGCCGAGACGTGTCGATAGCGAATTCAAACAATACACGGACTGCATAAAGCAGTACATAACAAAGAAGACGCACTTGGCAAATGACACCGCATGAGAAATGCTGTCGTCAGAGCGGTAACGACTGGAAACTACTAAGTAGACGGTGAGTAAACAAAACACTGTGTATTGCAGTTTATTATGGCCACACCTCGAAAAATCATGAGTGACAACTGATCTGTCAAGTAAAATGTCACATCGTGAATTTATTACACGTATGCTGCACAAAATTGCCCTGTGATCAAACATTGAAATTACTATCATTTATCTAAATAAAAGTCACGATGTGCGCTCATTTTCACGCGTATACATTAGTTTTCACATTAGACTTGGTAGATGGCGTGAGTTCAGTGGGGACAGACCTAACTTCATATTCCATAAGTAAGATTACCTTACAATTACTATAATATATACAGTTGCTTAGCCTTAGGGTATATCTACTGATATGTGGTTGTAGCAATTACTGTGTGTGTGTGTGTGTGTGTGTGTGTGTGTGTGTGTGTGTGTGTGTGTGTGTGTGTGTGTGTGTGTGTGTGTGTGTGTGTGTGTGCGTGTGTGCGTGTGTGTGTGTGTGCGCGTGTGCGCGTGTGCGTGTGTCGTGTGTGTGTGCCTGTGTGCATGTGTGCGTGTGTGCGTGTGTGTGCGCGTGCGTGTGTGTGTGGTGTACTGGTATATAATAAACCATTGTTATAATTATTATCTGAAAACTATTAAATAGAATCAATGCGTGTGCACACAACATGTAATGTTTGCATAAGGAACACCAGCAGGATGTGAACCTGCCACACACAACACTGAATCTATATTACCCTAAACTATCTCAGTGAACAAAATGGTTAGACAAACAACTGACAATGCATTTGCATTACAACACAGTATTCTAAATGCAACCAGTCACAACTGTATTTTATATTATTAGAAAATTTTAATTTATATCATCTGACAGGAATACATAATTATTAAAAATCTAAAAACAAGTATGCACAAATTCAGTTTTCTGGATAACACTGCTAACTTTGTTTTGAACTCTTCTTTTGTGGAAACACATCATCCGTCACCATGGCTGTCAAACACCCTATTTGAACGATTGTTTCTACCTGAAAAAGTGACAAATTACAAAACCAATACAGTTGTTTCCCACAAGCATGAGTTTTTAATGGTGGTTATTACAACAGGATATTTTGCATTGCCTAACTATATCCAGCATTTTCTCTAGTTGATTATCCTCTGTATGTCTAATGACATCGCAAATATGAATAGGGTATGTGTCATTTAATACATATTAGGTTTTATGTGGGGTATGTGTGTGTAAAATAGTTATGACATTGCTTTATTGACTAATACAATGTAACTTTATAGACGTAGACTTGTTCAAATTAGTGTCTTCGCAAGAATGTCATTGTTGGTGGCACTGCAGTCAAGTAACAATTCTTACTTACTCTGCTCATTTCTCCTGTTCAAGGTGTCTGTTTGTGGCCATATTCTCCTGGTCTATCCCATATCCTTTTTTCTTGTTCAGTTTCTCTGTGCCAGGTGGCCTTCTCTTCACCTCTTATCTGGTGTTTCTATAATAAAGAAATGTTAACATATATATAAGCGCTACGTGAGAAAAATATAATAGTTATTAAAATATAATGAACAAAAGCAAAATAATAAAAACCCATCAATACATATACAATAGATGTATTTTAAAGACTACATGAAAGTCCTCCAAGATATAGTTAAGCAGTAACTACAAGGCAACGTATTTATTACAGGTTCAAGCATTTTTATATCTTTCAATAATACATGTTTCCACAAACAAAACGTAGAACGAATTAATTAAAGTTTATCATGTGCTAAAAACAGAATTTGTTAAAGAAATTATGTAATTTATATTTATATAATTTAAAAAGAGGGTATCCGGAAGTGGGAGACACTGGGAACATTCTGCCTATAGTACAATCTAATGTATCTACTTGGGCTCGGGACTCCGCTTTGGTTGCTCCTTACAACATTCCCCTGGCGGGAAATGTCACGACCTTCAACACTCACAACTGACCACTGTGCTACGAGAAAGGGAGGGAATATCAGCACCTAAGCCCGGCGTTCCATTGCCGGATGTGACCCTCCATATCGCGAGCATCACGTGATACACCCTTTGCCACGAGGCATCGAATACACATCAGTTACAAGTATAGTAGCAATTTCCTTTCTTTATATACCATATAGTGTTTGACTGGCGAGATTGTGGTGTCAACTTGTTTTAACTTAAACAGATATAACTATTTCCAGTGAAGTTATTTGTATTATAGAATGGCGTTAAAACATCGTTTATATGTTATATTATATCATATGATACATTAAACATGTTAACATGTGAAACTATAATTAATCTTCCATGCACTGTTATGGATAGGTATGTTTTACACCAGGCGACGTGAAACCAAGATGGCGCACACATCGTCTCCATTTTGTCCTTCATAAAATGTAACAAGGAATTACTTTAAAATGTTGATACATAATTCGTATAATTCCATATAACTCAAATTTGTAAACAAGAATACAAAACATAAAATAATAAACATATAATTAACAGATGTAGACTAAGACAACTTTAGTTATTTTATTAAAGATATTATCGACACCAATCAGAATAGTGATCGTAATTTTGTTTTCCACATGCGTGTTGGCTTAAACGTCGTTTATATTATATCATAATTATGATACATTAAACATGTTAACATGAGAACATATAATTATTCATCCATGCAGATTTATGGATAGGAATGTTTTACAACAGGCGACGTGAAATCAAGATGGCGCACACATCGTCGCCATTTTGTCCTTCATAAAATGTAACAAGGAATTACTTTAAATGTTGATACATAATTCCCAAAATTCCATATAGCTCAACTTGGTAAACAAGAATACATAACTTAAAATAATAAACATATAACAGATGTAGACTAAGCCAATTTATTTTATTTAAGATATTATCAACACCGATCAGCATAGTGATCATAATTTTGTTTTCCACATACGTGTTAGCTTAAACAGGCAAAAGCACTTGTCCCAACAATGGTATTGACTTTAGGGACAAAAACTAGAAATGATCGAAGTTAGGCAACCTTTCTCATCGGAGTAAGCAATGAATTTAAAGATCTTAAAGATAATACGATATCGGACAGAAAGACAATGCAATGACTTTAGAAGCTGCATATAACGAATAAAACATGGATACCTAGTCTCAATCCTTGTTAAACAATTCTGAACACATTGTAATTTTGTGAGGTCTCAGGTGATTACCTCCAAACAGCCCAAACTTGGGCTAACGCAGGAGTTGTTGTTCTCTAGAATTTGTGAATCAACTACAGGTTACACATTTACCTCCTGTGCAGGATCGTTTACTTCCCCTGGCATAGACACCAGGGACCACCGGCTTTTAGTGTCTCTTCCGAAAGACACAGGCAAATGTGGGGTGAAGAAATTGCCTAAGTTTCGAAACGGCGGTAGGTGGGATTGAACCACCGTCCCCTCGATTGACAGCCCGGCGCTCTACCGCGCGACCACCGCTCCCCACGATGTGTTGCTGTTAAAGGTAAAATTATGGTAGAGGGGATTACAACAGAAACATGCATTGAATCACGAATATGATTATATAACAATAATGGAACGTACGAGCATTAGTTGTCTTTCCACCACAAACCATAAACGTTCATACCTTCGAGTAATTGCATCGTCCAATCTGTGCCCGTCCTCGTTGTGTTTCGGCATCTGTTGATATCCTAGTGTCTGCTGACATCTTAAACTGCACCTTGTGTGCAGCTTAGTTGAGACCAACTGTCACACTACATTGAGCGTCAAACGTGCATCGTCTGCCGCACTCGACCCCAAGCGAACAAACCAAGAAACAGATGAAGTTGGCCTTGCACTGTTAACGGGGAGAACTACATTTTGACCCCAACGATTCCATGCTATTGGTCGTTGCACCCTTCAGTCATTTATTAATAGAAATAACTGTCACGTGGAAGTCACCGATATGGCGAAGTTACATGTTGTCAACCCCTGCGTTCTGGCGTAGCAGCAAGGTGTGCCAAGAATGTCCAACACCAATTGACGGAATGCATTGTCTGTGTTAAACTGTGATAATGTCAATTTAGCATGGCAGGTATTACACAATTGCTTTGTATGGCATAAATAGCTTCGACGTTCGTGTGTATGTGTGCAAATAGCCATGACCGAATCCATGTGCGCCTTAATGAGAATGAGAGAATGGGTACAAAAACGAGTGGCGGGCGTAAACGTGGAGGAAGAGGGGTGTAGACGAGCAGAGAAGAGTGGGAAAGAATAAGGAAAACGGGATAGATATAGTGTGACGCAGAGACAGAGGAGGGAGGATCGGAGGAAGAGGGAGGGGAGGGAGAGAGGGAGGAGATAGGGAGGGAGGGAGGAGGAGGGAGGAGGAAGGAAGGAAGGAAGGAAGGAAGGGAGGAGGAAGGGAGAGGAGGGAGGGAGGAAGGAAGGAAGGAGGAAGGAAGGAAGGAAGGAAGGAAGGAAGGAAGGAAGGAAGGAAGGAAGGAAGGAAGGAAGGAAGGAAGGAAGGAAGGAAGGAAGGAAGGAAGGAAGGAAGGAAGGAAGGGAGGGAGGGAGGGAGGAAGGGGTGGAGGTAGGAAGAGAGGGAGGGCTGAGGGAGAGAGGGAGGGAGTAATAATTTAATGTTCAAGTTTTATTTAGTTTATATCTTAATGGATGTAGCATTATTGGAAAAGTAAACTATATTTTGTCCCGTAACATGCAGCACTGACATAATTGTTTTGGCGTATCATGTTTATTGAAATATTACAGATATTGATAGTTGGCCGGGATTTTATCGAATCACAAATTTTGAATAACCCGAATACAACCGAGTCTTTGGCAAAGTAAACCGGTAGACTTAAGTACTGCCGTTACACACACACGCACGCACGCACGCACGCACGCACACGAAAACACAACAGACACAGACAGACACACACACACAGACACACACACACACACACACACACACACACACACACACACACACACACACACACACACACACACACACACACACACACACACACACACACACACACACACACACACACACACACACACACACACACACACACACACACACACACACACACACACACACACACACACACACACACACACACACACACACACACACACACACACACACACACACACACACACACACACACACACACACACACACACACACACACACACACACACACACACACACACACACACACACACACACACACACACACACACACACACACACACACACACACACACACACACACACACACACACACACACACACACACACAACCTTTAAATATTACATTTGTTTAAATAATGATCATGGATTAAGGCGCACTGCAGTCACGTGATTTGTGCTTGTTACTAAAACATCCCTCAAAACATGTTTGCCTCGTGTTAATTTGCGACAAATAACTTGCTAAAAGTATAACTGACTTGCTCACACGGCATATTCAACAAATGTTTTAATATGCTATACAGGACAGTTGTATTTGTGGACAAGATTATACAACAATGAGCCGTGCAATATGCTGCATATTAAATGTCATGTATTTGAATGTCGACCAAGTGAAGTGATCCCAGTTGTACTGTGTGTTGCATCATGACAGACTCCGCAGTACTGGTGGTGTGTACACTGGCTTCCATGCCGGTCAGATACCCTGACTGACTAGAGACCAATGCAGAATGCAGAGTGCTTGACATGCGAATATGGTGACGCCTGACTAGCTTTGCAGTTGGTGATGGAACGGTGGATGCCATGGTCTGTCAAACATGGCATAAGCCTTTGGTCAACCTCTCTCGACACTGTTAGACAGGTTCGACATTCTTTAGTGAACTACATCAGCTTGGATATCGATGACATTGTGTGAGTTCACTCTCTTTGATGATACTGCATACCAGCTTCCTGGCATTTTACTGTACATCCGCATCTGCCTATACAAGAAACAAAGTGACAATTAACATGGCTCTGACATGTATGATATTTTATATGTGACGACACACTTAGCCAAAGTCAATACCATGGTAATATAATTGTTTTATTCATATTATAAAATTTTCATGGCCATATGTTATATATATATATATACATTACTCAGACCTGTTATATTGAACATTTCTACTAATGTGGGAAACATTCCGCCACACTGAAATTAATATGTGAAAATACTAATTGTACAAAAGAAAAGTATTCACCACTATCTCTAGCCAGTACTCTTCATAGAATTGAGTAAACATATCGCAATTGCACATGTAACTCTCAGCCACATGACAAGGACCCTGACTAGTTTAGTCACTTTTTAGGTGTAAAGATACATAGCATTAAATTAAAAAAATTATATCTACTGATTTTTTTAAATAAAGCATAATCTAGTTACTTTATGTAATATATTTATTATTTCTAAAGCACAATATCCAACATGGTCAAAGTGCTGTACATAATGTTATTATATGTACATAGTATGTATATGATATCTATTTACAGCATGTTTCTGTAACAATTGTGTGTGTGTTATGGGTGAACTCTTTGCAAAAGTAAATTTCCAGAAATATGTTTTAGTACGACAATTCTTTCATAATATTGAAAAAATTCCCATGACATGTATGACATGTATCACTAAGCACATGTTTGCTAAAGCTAATGTATTCTCTGTGAAAGGCATAATTTGAAAGACTAATGAATGGGATTCATGTTTTTGAACTACCTTAATTAGTATTTGATATACCATGTGCTGGATGCCAGAGATGGAGTGAGTACAATACAAATGTACTCGAGTACGATTACTTTGAACATGCATGAGTACGTAGTACGAGTACTCAGAAAACAAATGTACTCGAGTACAAGTACGATTACTTTACAATGTATCGATACTTATGATTACTTTAATGAATATCCTGTTTCTAACATAAAGGCGACTTTCATGGAATCCCTAGGTGTCATTCTTGTTCTGTTGTTGTGTCACTAATGTTCTAACTAATTACTGCTATCCACTATCCAGGTGTTATTATTATTAATAATTAGATGACTTTCTCAGGTATTCGATGAATCATTTAATGCTGGATTAATAATTTAATTTATGGTTTCTGAATCAAATACAAATAGGAGGCATTTAAGAATTTCAAATACACATGATCAAATACATTACAATAACAACACTTCAAAACCAGGGGTGCATATTCAAGAGTATCCAATTCAAATATGTAGTATATCAGATGGGGGTCAAATACATTTGTATTTGAAAGTATTTAAATACTTTTTAAGTATTTGTATTTGATGTTTAGGAATTAAAAGTATTTGTATTTAAATACTTTCCTTCAAATATTTTTTCAAATACATTGTCAGTATCAACATTTCTTTTTCACTGTCACATGTAATGCCTGCCAAACTGATTACCTTAATGCACTGCAACTTCACCCAACAGTGCTAATTACTGATGAAGACACTTAACAACAGGCTTCCCCCTGGCCCTGCAGTGACCACAACTTTTGTTTGCTCAGAGCCAGAGGATGGATTAGCACCTAACAGTGACCATAGGTCAATATCCCCTTTTGTTCTTTAGTCAGGCTGCAATCTGGCATCAGGCTATTCTGGTTTCCTGGCTCACTTTGAAGTTGAGCCTTCCTCACAACATCCTAGCAATGATTAGCAGTGTCTCTTCTGAGGGCAACATAGGCATTTTATTATGGACCTCCTGGCTTAACATACAAACAATATATTTTGGCCTTTACCTCTTTCAGTCAGTTGTCATTGTGATGCAGTTAGCAATAACAATACTCCCTATCACTGGTCTGCCTGTCATCATATGAGCAAAACACTAATTATGCCTATAAACTAGATGTCTCAATATATGTGTTGCTTTTCTTTTACCTACATAGTAATACAAAATGAAAAGTATTTGAAAAATATATGAAAAAGTATTTGAAATACTTTTCAATGTATTCATATTTAAATACATTTATATTTAAAAAGTATTTGTAATTGTATTTTAATCCCTCAAGAATATTTGTATTTAAATACATTTCAATGTATTTGACCCCATGTCTGGATGGGACAAACACACAATAGTTGTGGATTTAGACAGGTTTACAGTTTGCACTTAATTGAACATAATAGACAGGGATTTAGCAGCTAACCGCCCAGACCCAGTCAGGATTCTGGATGTTGGAAATATGACCAGTCATTCACACCATACTGACAGAGCAAACAAGGCAGGTGGGGCTGTGGCCTGGCTTCTAAAATTACAAAGCAAGATGTTAGGGGATGCTTATCTCCTGCAGTGCTTCCCAGGGACTGTCACAATATAACTTGTACTTTGTACTAACAGGAGGGTGAGTGAGAGTAGAGTACATTACTTTGCTTCGTACTCGAGTACGAGTACTCAAAAAGTACTCGTACTCGAGTATGAGTACACGAGTACGATTACTCCATCTCAGCTGGATGCTGATATGAATATTTATAAAAGTAACTCTTTTTTACATTTACCTAACACGTTTTCAATTTTTTTATTGCTGCTTTGCTTGTTATCTGATGAAATAAATACATTATATCAAGTGCAGTGATTGTACCTGTAGTTATACTTATATTGTGCTTGCCATTATTTTTTAGTCAATTTCATGAAATAGTTTTGGTAAAAAGTTTTTACTTTATGATGTCTTTACTTATATACAATTTAACAAGTACACCCACCCATTAATACAGACAAATAAAATATCACATAGAGGGTCAGATTCAGAAATCGTCTTGAGGGCACAAAAACCTCTACTGGCCTTTGAACCAAATTGTGTAGTCTACATTTTTATTGATACCGCATAGCTTCAGCTTCCACTGTCTCATCTGGAGTGGTGATATCGGAAAATGCCACAACTTATTATTATCACTTAAACTGGGTCATATTTCAAACAATATTGAGGCACATTAGCATTGACCTATTATAAAAAGTTTGCAGGCATACCAAATTCCTACAATGTAGGAGGCACATCCACAGGGCCCCAGGCCCCTTGGATTCACAAATGACATACATCTGTACAATTTTTATAAAAGGTTTGTTGAGAGAGTAAATTAATGTATATTACAACACTCATTTACCTGAGGTGATGAGCTTTTCCGCATGCCCTATGGTGATGATACCTCAAGTTCTGAAAATGTGACACATTTGAATTTTAATGTACTTGAAAAAATTGCAATGTTATGAACGATCACATTATCATCACGGACTTATATGCACTGGACTGCTGTCTCCGGGTTCAAGGCCGCTAGAGTAGCGCAGCAAGGTCAACCTAGCACAAGATGTATAAGTTACTTCCGGTTGTCTGCTAGTTGCCGACAATTTCGCAGTTGACCGCAGGAAAACATCGTTTTAATAAGACATTTGGATAAACTCTTACATGACACGTATGTTTAATAAAATCCTAGCAAATACATTGTTTGGAAAGTTGTTTTGAGTGAAGTATTGACGATTTTAAACGGCTAAAATGCGTTGCCGCGAAAAAATCATCGACCCAACTTGGCAACTACGAAGTACTAGTCCGTGTTGCAATTTATCAGTAAATGAAACCGTGGCTGCTTCGGTGGTTGGGGCAAACCCAGACTAGGGAAGGAAACAATTCATCAGTTTTAATCAAAATGAATGACTTGGGATTTAGTTACAGCCACGAGATGGACTTTAGGACCAGGGCCAACAGTATACAGATGGTCCCGAGACAACCCTCCACACCCCATGATCGTTACGGAAAATATAGTAGGTAGCCCTGCTGTAGGCACTTCAAAAAAATTACCACAGGATTTAGGCTTAAATGAAAGGTAATAAGTTACAGATCACGTAACTGTTAATTTTATTACGATACCTTTATTAGATCCAAAATTATTGCAATTTAAAAACGAAAAAATTGCGCTAAATTTGTGTATCTCTTATAATGGTAAAATAAGCTCATTTTTGTTTCTT
>JAODUO010001187.1:155000-156749 GCA_025642075.2 Ridgeia piscesae | reverse complement strand
CCTAGACCCTACCCTAGATCCCTAGCCACCTAGATCCCTAGCCACCTAGATCCACCTAGATCCCTAGAGCCACCTAGATCCCTTGAGCCACCTAGATCCATACAGCCACCTAGATCCATACAGCCACCTAGATCCCTAGAGCCACCTAGAGCCGTCTAGATCCCTTGAGCCACCTAGATCCATACAGCCACCTAGATCCCTAGATCCACCTAGATCCCTTGAGCCACCTAGATCCCTAGAGCCATCTAGATCCCTAGAGCCATCTAGATCCCTAGAGCCACCTAGAGCCGTCTAGATCCCTAGAGCCACCTAGATCCCTTGAGCCACCTAGATCTCTTGAGCCACCTAGATTCCTAGATCCACGTAGATCCCTAGAGCCACCTAGATCCCTAGAGCCACCTAGATCCCTTGAGCCACCTAGATCCCTAGAGCCACCTAGATCCCTTGAGCCACCTAGATCCCTTGAGCCACCTAGATCCCTAGAGCCACCTAGATCCCTAGAGCCACCTAGATCCCTTGAGCCACCTAGATCCCTAGAGCCACCTAGATCCCTAGAGCCACCTAGATCCCTAGAGCCACCTAGACCACTTGAGCCACCTAGATCCCTAGAGCCACCTAGATCCCTTGAGCCACCTAGATCCCTAGAGCCACCTAGATCCCTAGAGCCACCTAGATCCCTTGAGCCACCTAGATCCCTTGAGCCACCTAGATCCCTTGAGCCACCTAGATCCCTAGAGCCACCTAGATCCCTAGAGCCACCTAGATCCCTAGAGCCACCTAGATCCCTAGAGCCACCTAGATCCCTTGAGCCACCTAGATCCCTACAGCCACCTAGAGCCACCTAGATCCCTTGAGCCACCTAGATCCCTTGAGCCACCTAGATCCCTAGAGCCACCTAGATCCGCCTACGTAAACGATATTGCCACGACTGATCCAGTCGCTGCCACTTTTTGCCACCAGTCTATGTCACTGTTTTGGTCGTTTCGCTCACTAAGACAACGCAGCCAAACATGTTGCCAATGTGTGAGCAGTGTTGAGCAATGTGACAAGCTGCTCACATTTCCATGAAATTCTGCGGTGACGTTAATGCGCCAGGCTAGGTTGAGTGCCCCGAGTGATAGACGCCAGTAGGTGACAGTCTCCCACGGGAGCTTCGGGTAAACAAACACTGTAGTCATAGGTGTCTCCCGTGACAACGTCCGGCTGACTTGGAATAAATCAACTCCTGCGAGAGAGACATCAGTTGCCGACATCAGAGAAGATGGAGAAGATGTGTCGGTATTGTGTCTTGGTTGTCTTCGTCGTCGCGGTCCAGGTGACGACACTGACTGGACTGAAGACGTCAGACTTCGTCAAGTCGAAGCAGTTAGAGCCGCTGGGAGACACTGGGGAGATGTCAGCTCATCACCGCAGTCGTAGAGCCGCAGTCACGTTGACTGACGGCGAAAAGGCAACAATTGTCGACAAACACAATGAACTACGCCGACTGGCTGGCGCTTCCGACATGCTATACATGGTTAGTGCAATACACTTTTATTCATTATAGGTTCATGCAGGCTGCGAACTATGGCCGGTCCGCTTGTCCGGGACGAGTAGATTTAGAGCTCGGACTAGTAGCTTTAGAAGAGCAGTCCCGTCGGACTAGCTATAATGACTTGCAGATGGCAGCCGGACTACCAGCTACCTAATACTATCGTGCACCCTGTTTATGCATTCTGATTCCTGCACCTTTTCAACATGATTATGTCG
>JAODUO010001187.1:145000-152500 GCA_025642075.2 Ridgeia piscesae | reverse complement strand
AAAATGCATAACATTATATATTGTTATAGGGAATGTGCGTAAACTATGAATGCCGAGCTCAAGCCTCGCTCTGTTTCGTGAAACGATTCCTTGCTTATCCCCCCCCATAAAGTCTTCTTTTATGACCATGTCGGTCGTTTCACTTTGCGCCTATAGAATCTCTCGACTTGAACCATCTATTAGTAATGCGTTAAATGGCAGAACGATGCACCCGCTCAACCGAATCCTCGATCTACGCGGCTAGAACAGTTATCTCTTCATATAGTGTTTAATAATCGATCACTTAATGACCCTAATTGCCTCGATCGATTGATAAGGCCGTTGTTCTGATTTGATCAGTGTGTCGGTATGTCTCGGTGTGTCTCGGTATGACAGTCTGTCGGTGTGTCGGTGTGTCGGTGTGTCGGTGTGTCGGTGTGTCGGTGTGTCGGTGTGTCGGTGTGTCGGTGTGTCGGTGTGTCGGTGTGTCGGTGTGTCAGACGTGCCGTCAACCGATCGTCGGTGTCGCGGCTGACGTTTTCGGTGTCTGTGTTAATATCGTCGGTTTGCCCTATTGTCGTCGATGATAAGGGTGTCGGTGTGTCAGTGTGTCGGTATGTCGGTGTGTCGGTGTGTCGGTGTGTCGGTGTGTCGGTGTGTCGGTGTGTCGGTGTGTCGGTGTGTCGGTGTGTCGGTGTGTCGGTGTGTCGGTGTGTCGGTGTGTCGGTGTGTCGGTGTGTCGGTGTGTCGGTGTGTCGGTGTGTCGGTGTGTCGGTGTGTCGGTGTGTCGGTGTGTCGGTGTGTCGGTGTGTCGGTGTGTCGTGTGTCGGTGTGTCGGTGTGTCGGTGTGTCGGTGTGTCGGTGTGTCGGTGTGTCGGTGTGTCGGTGTGTCGGTGTGTCGGTGTGTCGGTGTGTCGGTGTGTCGGTGTGTCGGTGTGTCGGTGTGTCGGTGTGTCGGTGTGTCGGTGTGTCGGTGTGTCGGTGTGTCGGTGTGTCGGTGTGTCGGTGTGTCGGTGTGTCGGTGTGTCGGTGTGTCGGTGTGTCGGTGTGTCGGTGTGTCGGTGTGTCGGTGTGTCGGTGTGTCGGTGTGTCGGTGTGTCGGTGTGTCGGTGTGTCGGTGTGTCGGTGTGTCGGTGTGTCGGTGTGTCGGTGTGTCGGTGTGTCGGTGTGTCGGTGTGTCGGTGTGTCGGTGTGTCGGTGTGTCGGTGTGTCGGTGTGTCGGTGTGTCGGTGTGTCGGTGTGTCGGTGTGTCGGTGTGTCGGTGTGTCGGTGTGTCGGTGTGTCGGTGTGTCGGTGTGTCGGTGTGTCGGTGTGTCGGTGTGTCGGTGTGTCGGTGTGTCGGTGTGTCGGTTGTGTCGTGTGTCGGTGTGTCGGTGTGTCGGTGTGTCGGTGTTCGGTGTGTCGGTGTGTCGTGTGTCGGTGTGTCGGTGTGTCGGTGTGTCGGTGTGTCGGTGTGTCGGTGTGTCGGTGTGTCCGTGTGTCGGTGTGTCGGTGTGTCGGTGTGTCGGTGTGTCGGTGTGTCGGTGTGTCGGTGTGTCGTGTGTCGGTGTGTCGGTGTGTCGTGTGTCGTGTGTCGGTGTGTCGGTGTGTCGGTGTGTCGTGTGTCGTGTGTCGTGTGTCCGTGTGTCGGTGTGTCGGTGTCCGTGTGTCGTGTGTCGTTGTGTCGGTGTGTCGGTGTGTCGGTGTGTCGGTGTGTCGGTGTGTCGGTGTGTCGGTGTGTCCGTGTGTCGGTGTGTCCGTGTGTCCGTGTGTCCGTGTGTCGTGTGTGTCCGTGTCCGTGTGTCCGTGTGTCCGTGTGTCCGTGTGTCCGTGTGTCGGTGTGTCCGTGTGTCCGTGTGTCCGTGTGTCCGTGTGTCCGTGTGTCCGTGTGTCCGTGTGTCCGTGTGTCCGTGTGTCCGTGTGTCCGTGTGTCCGTGTGTCCGTGTGTCCGTGTGTCCGTGTGTCCGTGTCCGTGTGTCCGTGTGTCCGTGTGTCCGTGTGTCCGTGTGTCCGTGTGTCCGTGTGTCCGTGTGTCCGTGTGTCCGTGTGTCGGTCTGTCGGTCGTCGTTGTCGTGTGTCCGTGTGTCGTGTGTCCGTGTGTCCGTGTTCGTGTGTCGGTCGGTCGTGTCCGTGGTCGTTGTCGCGTTGTCCTGGTCCGGTCGGTCGGTCGGTCGGTCGGTCGGTCGGTCGGTCGGTCCGTCGGTCGGTCGGTCGGTCGGTCGGTCGGTCGGTCGGTGTCGTGGTCCGGTGGTCCGTGGTCGTGTGTCGTGTGTCCGGTGTCGGTCGGTCGGTCGTCGGTCGGTCGGTCGGTCGGTCGCGTCGGTCGGTCGGTCGGTCGGTCGGTCGGTCGGTCGGTCGGTCGGTCGGTCGGTCGGTCGGTCGGTCGGTCGGTCGGTCGGTGTCGGTCGGTCGGTCGGTCGGTCGGTCGGTCGGTCGGTCGGTCGGTCGGTCGGTCGGTCGGTCGGTCGGTCGGTCGGTCGGTCGGTCGGTCGGTCGGTCGGTCGGTCGGTCGGTCGGTCGGTCGGTCGGTCGGTCGGTCGGTGCGGTCGGTCGGTCGGTCGGTCGGTCGGTCGGTCGGTCGGTCGGTCGGTCGGTCGGTCGGTCGGTCGGTCGGTCGGTCGGTCGGTCGGTCGGTCGGTCGGTCGGTCGGTCGGTCGGTCGGTCGGTCGGTCGGCGTTTTCGCCTCGGTCTGTGGCGGCCCCTGCCCCGCTCGCCTCGCTCGGTCCGCCCCGCTCCCGTCGGTCGGTCGGCGCCGTCGGCCGGCGTCGTCCTGCCCTCGCCGTCGCTCCGGTCGCCGTCCGTCCGCCCCGTCGGCCGGCCTCGGCCGGTCGTCCGGTCGTCGGTCGGCTCGGTCTCTGTCTCGTCTCCGGTCTCCCTCTCGTCTCGCCTGCTCCGCGTCTGCCTGTCTCTGCCCCGCCTGCTCCTGCGCCCTGCCCCTGCCTCCTGCCCCTGCCCCTGCCCCTGCCCCTGCCCCTGCCCCTGCCCCTGCCCCTGCCCCTGCCCTCCCCTGCCCCTGCCCTGCCCCTGCCCTGCCCTGCCCCTGCTCCCCTGCCCCTGCCTGCCCCTGCCCCTGCCCCCTGCCCCTGCCCCCTGCCCCTGCCCCCCTGCCCCTGCCCCTGCCCCTGCCCCTGCCCCTGCCCCCGCCCCCGGCCCCGGCCCCCGCCCCTGCCCCAGCCCCTGCCTGCCCTGCCCCTGCCCCTGCCCTGCCCCTGCCCCTGCCCCTGCCCCTGCCCCTGCCCCTGCCCCTGCCCCTGCCCCTGCCCTGCCCCTGCCCCTGCCCCTGCCCCTGCCCTCCCTGCCCTGCCCCTGCCCTGCCCCTGCCCCTGCCCCTGCCCCTGCCCCTGCCCCTGCCCCCGCCCCTGCCCCCGCCCCCGCCCCCCCCGCCCTGCCCCTGCCCCTGCCCCTGCCCCTGCCCCTGCCCCTGCCCCTGCCCTGCCCCTGCCCCTGCCCCTGCCCCTGCCCCTGCCCCTGCCCCTGCCCCTGCCCCTGCCCCTGCCCCTGCCCCTGCCCCTGCCCCTGCCCCTGCCCTGCCCCTGCCCCTGCCCCTGCCCCTGCCCCTGCCCCTGCCCCTGCCCCTGCCCCTGCCCCTGCCCCTGCCCCTGCCCCTGCCCCTGCCCCTGCCCCTGCCCCTGCCCCTGCCCCTGCCCCTGCCCCTGCCCCTGCCCCTGCCCCTGCCCCTGCCCCTGCCCCTGCCCCTGCCCCTGCCCCTGCCCCTGCCCCTGCCCCTGCCCCTGCCCCTGCCCCTGCCCCTGCCCCTGCCCCTGCCCCTGCCCTGCCCCTGCCCCTGCCCTGCCCTGCCCCTGCCCCTGCCTCCCTGCCCCTGCCCCTGCCCCTGCCCCTGCCTGCCCCTGCCCCTGCCCCTGCCCCTGCCCCTGCCCCTGCCCCTGCCCCTGCCCCTGCCCCTGCCCTGCCCTGCCCCCTGCCCCTGCCCCTGCCCCTGCCCCTGCCCCTGCCCCATGCCCCATGCCCACCCTGCCCCTGCCCCATGCCCCTCCCATGACCCATGACCCTGACCCATGACCCATGACCCATGACCCATGACCCATGACCCATGCCCCATGCCCCATGCCCCATGCCCCATGCCCCATGCCCCATGCCCCATGCCCCATGCCCCATGCCCCATGACCCATGCCCCATGACCCATGTCCCATGCCCCATGCCCCATGCCCCATACCCGGGTGGGACAGCGTGGGCCGGTCACACAGTGTCAGTAACATCGGCACCGCATAAACATTTAATGTTGTTGTTGAGGCACCGATAATGTTTGTCAACCGGACAACGACATATTCATTATTGATTGCGAGGTTTCATGTCCCGTTTACGTAAAGAGGTTACAGATATGAATCAATTAACCCACAAGTTCATATATCATTGACTGCGCCATTGTTGTTCTATTGTTCTAGCGCTCTCTAGCACCATCTCTCCTTTTCTCTCTGTCTCTCTCCTCTCTCTCCCCTCTGTCTCTCTTCACACACGTTCTTTCTCCCTATCTCTCCCCCTCTCCTTCTCCCCCCTGTCTCTCTCTCCTTCTCTCCCTGTCTCGCTCTCTCCCTCTCTCCCTCTCTCCCTCTCTCCCTTTCTCCTCTCTACCTCTCTCCCCATTTCGTCTTCTCTCTCTCTCCCTCCCTCCCTCCCTCCCTCCCGCTCCCTCCCTCCTTCTCTCCCTTTCTCCCTTTCTCCCTCTCTCCCTCTCTCCCTCTCTCCCTCTCTCCCTCTCTCCTTCTCTCCCTCTCTACCTCTCTCCTTCTCCCCCTCTCTCCCTCTCTCCCTCTCCCTCTCTCCTCTCTCCCTCTCCCCCTCTCCCCTCTCCCTCTCTCCCTCTCTCCCTCTCTCCCTCTCTCCCTTTCTGCCTCTCTCCCTCTCTCCCTCTCTCCCTCTCTCCCTCTCTCCCTCTCTCCCTCTCTCCCTCTCTCCCTCTCTCCCTCTCTCCCTCTCTCCCTCTCTCCCTCTCTCCCTCTCTCCCTCTCTCCCTCTCTCCCTCTCTCCCTCTCTCCCTCTCTCCCTCTCTCCCTCTCTCCCACTCTCGCTCTCTCTCACTGCTTCTTCAGTTAGATTTCACATTATTTTAAAACATAGAGCCTATCTATTGAAACATTAGCACAAATCCTTCGGATGGCGGCACGGCCGTAGTGCACTCAAAGCAAATATTCAAACAATGTGGTTGCTCATATTAAATTAAATTAAATTAAATTAGATATATGGTATAGATTCAGAATATGGTATCCCGCGGAAAAGTTTGTTCAGGTTTCTGTTGAAACGAATTCTCTATTGTTTACTACGAAATTGAGAAGTACCGGAAAATACACTGGTGTAGCTTGCTTTTTACCGAGCGTAAATCGACTATGAATTTTACAGATAAATCTAAATATACGTCTACCTTGTGGACATGGAAAAGCTATTCCAAATCAGTGTAAGTTTTTTAACTCCACCGTGTCCATAGTAACATACACCTTGTGTTTCAGTTAAATTCTTCCGAATTAAAAAAAACATTCCGCGCGGCACATGAATGTGACAAGATTTATTATGCAGATAACTTATGGAGGCCATTCGCTCATATATCTGACTTAATAGATCAAAGGTGGACTTCAGCAAAATAATTAAAAAAAATCACCAGAAGCCGGAAGAAGAAGGCTCTTCCGCACTAGTTAGATACGTTGGCCGCATTATGACGTACACATGTACAAGGTTTGTGCCGTTGCCGACTCTCTACGTTCCAAGCTTACACCATAGCTACTAGCATGTTGCGTAGTTACAGCAAATCAATAATTTAGGTACACAATTATCTCTTGAAATAGGGTCTTTCAAAAATATCGAAGTCTTAAATGCAAATGTAAATGTTTATTGATTTATATAGCACCATATTTATACAATACTTTTCTATAATGCTGTTACAATACCCGAAAATGCACAATGGAAGTCAATATAAACATAAGCATTCAACATAATACACATAATTATTATATTGATATAATCTAAAAGAATAAAATTTATTAGATAAATAGAGAAATATATTAATTAATTACTAATATTAAGTAAATACATTTAAATACAAACATCCGATTAAACTAAGTGGTTATCTATCAAGTGTTAACCTATACATACAATTGTAAAATGTATAATTATATGTTAGTTGTAGGCTACATCAAACTAATGAGTCTTCAATTTACTCTTAAAATCGTTAACATTACCATCGTACTTGTCTAGGCATCGTGACTTAATCCCAGAAAGTTGTGCCCTAATAGTTCATTCCGTCAAAACGGAAAACGTAAGATACCTTAGCTCTACTATAGCAAACTAATATAGTATGCTTTTTGTTATAGTTAGATCAGTCGATCGGTTATGACTAGAAAACACTGAGAACAAATCACTTTCTTGTGTTCAGAATAACTTATCACAACGCTCATGTTCTAGCGGCGAATACGCGAGAAACAAAATCACCCCCGACTCGCTGATACGAACAGAAACAACGCCACTTTACAGTTGGGAAGACATCATTTCCCGGTGGTCGTTGCTACTTCTGCAAACAACCACAGCATAAATCACAAAATCCTTTTTGTCAATTGTGTCCTGGGGGCTTTAATGACGCGTTATCGATTGCGTTTTCCCAACGGCATCACTGGTGCTGCCAGGGTGTCATCGCCAGGGTGTCATCGCCAGGGTGTCATCGCCAGGGTGTCATCGCCAGGGTGTCATCGCCGTTCTTCTACGCTCCTCTTATCTCACACAACCTGTCGTCCTTTGAGAAACACAACGTCGTAAGTGACATTTTCAAATTTCTGACATATTCAATAAAAACGAGGTTAATTAAAATTAACCTTTTGTTAATTCTGGTATAACATCTTTAAGCAAATGCCTGAACTGTTTTTTTCCTGAATAAGGCAATTTGAAAATGTCACATAAGACTAGAGGCCCGTTTCGCTCGATTTTGCTCTTTAAAATCGATTTTCTTCCTTATCAGTGATCTTGTATATCCGAAAATTGCCGACACCATGATGCGCCAATGGGACATTATCGTTGGTGTGTCGTGAACGCAGTGTTTTTACAAAACTCCTTTAATTTAATTTAATATTTTGTTTAAAGATGAATTTTCCTTAAGAGCTCTTTAGCTCACTAAAACAGTACCCGCTAGTGTCTCTGCGGACACTCACACTGACACTGTCTTCTACACATGTGTGTCTGCATTCAGCCGTTACTGGTGACTGATGTCCGCACTTTTTTAACATGAAGAATTGTACCCCACATAATCTGTCTTACGTTTTTCATTGGTTAACCCCGTCATACGTAGTTCCGTTTCCTGTCCAGTGTCGCCATTTTTCAAATAACAGAAAATTACCCACGTAATAGAAAATCAACTAGGTTCTGTCGGAAATCATCCTAGCATAAAACCATTTGCTCTCCGTTCGCCCATTGCGTGATTGTCAGGCGTATTTCGAGCGGGCTTTCTGCAATCCTTCGACGTGCAAATTGTTGGTTTGATAATTGATATACAAAATGGGCTGTGTTTTTATAGCTATTTTCAGACAATCCGGGTTAGTCAGAAAT
>JAODUO010001187.1:132500-140000 GCA_025642075.2 Ridgeia piscesae | reverse complement strand
GCATCGATGGCGAATTCTGCCGCCACTGAGGCAACGGTGGCGAATTCAGCCGTCACTGAAGCAACGGTGGCGAATTCAGCCGTCACTGAGGCAACGGTGGCGAATTCAGCTGGAACTGAGGCACCGAAGACGAATTCAGCAGCAGCTGAGGCAACAACTGCGAAATCTGCAGCAGCTGAGGCAACAACGGCGAAATCAGCAGCAGCTGAGGCAACAACGGTGAAATCAGCAGCAGCTGAGGCAACAACGGCGAAATCAGCAGCAGCTGAGGCAACAACGGCGAAATCAGCAGCAGCTGAGGCAACTACAGCAGCAACTGCTCGTCCTGACCCTTGTGCAGGTGTCACGTGTTTGCATGGTGGCACTGCGCATGTGCAGCAGGCCACGTGTATGTGTCTCTGCACATCGGACTGGCAGGGAACTACATGTCAAGGTTGGTATCAAACCGTAATAGTTGCTGCTAATTAATAATATGTTAACAATGTGGCGAGTAACTAAGAAATAGAGCGCTGTGGCACAGTTAGAAGAATATTTGATTCTCAAAATAGAACACAGGTTCGAAACCTGTGCTGCTATGTCAAACCTTGGGCAAGTTCGTTCATTCCACATTGCTCCAGTTCACACGGTTATACGAATGAGCATTTGGCTACAAATAGTTTGTGTACGATTAGTCTTTGCGCATTAATTACTTCGTCGCTGAAAGTTCCCCAGTGTAGTCGTGACGGTATTCGATGGAACCGGTGTCCCAGAGATTAAAGTGGGAAAGCTTTATCAGTCCTAAGAGTCTGATACTGCGCTGTAGAAAAGCTTTTTGCTTTTAAGTTAAACTTCTAACCTACTACTAAGATGTCACATGTGTTAGAGTCACTAGTCGTTGCTGCTGATGTTGTTGTTATTGTTGTTTTATTTGTTGTTAGTTGCCTTTATCGCTGTGGCCCTTTGATCTGTCCCCAAAAAGTAGCATAGCATTTTCGCATTTTAATTACATTAATTTAAAAGGTTATGGTTCAGAAAAACAAGCTTAATGTTGCATCTTAATAGTATTTTTAGTAATGCATTCCTAATATTGTCTATTATCATGTTGAGAACATATTTTAGTTGAGTACTTGTTATGTTGACACATCGTATTACTTATAACATCAATAAGACGATGTATTTTAAAATATTTTATTTTTATTATGTTATTACTTTATATGTATATATATATATATATATATATATATATATATATATATGCGTCTCCTTTATTTGCTTTTGCATCTTAATGCATTTATTCGCAAGTATACATACAATTGTTAACAAATAAACTCACTTTCCCAGTGTATTAAACCCACCTGATACTACTCTAAGCACCTGTCGCCTTAAATAACCTGCTATATAAAGGGGTGATACACGTACAACAGACTCGCTCGAGCCACTCGTACGAGTGCTTGACACACGTAGTCTTGGCGAAACAATCGGGTCGGGAGAGTTCCGTGAGTGACGTCACAACACACACGACAAACTCTGTACAGAATAGGTTTCTTCCGCCAGCAACTCAAGATATTCACTTTTACGAATCAAAAATACAACCTGCCCAATGTTTGATTGTATATGCAAACAAGTAACGCAAAATGGACATATATATATATATATATATATATATATATATATATATATATATATCATGAAATAATATTTATGAGCAAAACACCAAACACGTCTATATTTCAGTGACCAAGGTTTAATTAATTTGCAGCAAGCCGTGCCGAAGCCAAGATGGGAGTGATTTTGAAGATTCGTGCTAAACTTGAAAAGGCAAGTGTGTGATTCGCAGCTTAGCACGAGGCTTTCCTGCTGAGCTTGTAAAAGACATTAGTGGCCAAACTGTAGCTCTTTCTTTCAAACTTGCCCACTTATTTATTGACGCTTTCTATAGCAAACTATTAATATAATGTTTAGTAGCTGTCGATATCAGTATATCGCATCGCTTTACTAGCAATAAGTCGCAATACTTGATTACGTCTAAGCAAACGATAAAAGAATGATGAACGAATCGCGCAGTGTATTCTATTAATCACTTATAACGCTGACAAAATATCGAACAAATTCGGCATACGCGAAATTTCTAGTTTGGTATCCGTATAAGATATGGTCACGTATATGCGGTTCATTTCGCCATGTTTCGGTTTTCTCCTACAAGTTTACTGTTAATGTTCATTCCGTGGTTCACTGCGCGCGCATGAATATTCATTAGCGTGCATGAATATTCATTATCGGGCTGTTTAATAAATCATCTACTTGGGGGCAAGCTCAAAGGGAATCGCAGAAACACACATATATTGGCTTGTTGCGCAGGTAACACCCTATATATATACAGTACAATGCAGTTGTATATAAGCATAAAACTATGCGTTTAAGTAAAAGTACGTCCTTGCCTAACCCCGCGGCCAGTCCTTAGGTCAAAACACTTCATCCGCTACCTGCCGACCTGTTCAATCGAAAACCATCTCCACTAGTCTAGGAAACGTTCATATTAGAGCGCGCCTAGTCTAATTGTTCACACAGTATGTTCATTACAACCAGATACTATGTCATATGTCTAAGGCGAAGTCGGACGAGCGAAATTGTTTAAACTTCGCAACGTGGCATTAGGATTCGAACGCGCAATTGATTTAGAATGATACATTGGTGCTTTGCTCAATACTCTAATGCACTGCTATCCACGTACTTGTGGTAGAACGGTATTTGACATGTAGACATGTCTTTCTTTCAGTGGGGAACGCTGTGGGGCTTCATCAAACCAATCATCGTGACCGCCATCAACAACCACTGCAATGACCACGTGTCCAGCTGTTGTCCAGGTTCAGTCGCCCGTGACGTCAAGTAAGCGTCGTCTCATGTTTATCTAAGCAATGACCGCTACCTCATCTGTTTCAGATAACAGTTAAATTGCTTATTGTTGTGCTATATAAAAGATACTTGTTATGATATAACTATGGTTACATACTATACGCAAAGATCATATAAGATATATAGTTAATAAATGTATGCTAAAAAGTCTAAAAGAATTGTCCTGCAGGAAATGGTGTACATTACGGTAACTCGGCAACAACGATAACACTGGTGCCTTCCACCACAGCACCCATCCGTCAACACCACTGCCACCCACCACGTCACCACCACTGTCATCACCCACCCCGTCACTACCATTGTCATCACCCATCCCGTCAACACCACTGTCATCACACACCCCGTCACTACCACTGTCATCACCCACCCCGTCACCACCACTGTCATCACCCACCCCGTCAACCACCACTGTCATCACCCACCCCGTCACTACCACTTTCATCACCCACCCCGACACCACCACTGTCACCACCCCCCCCTTGTCATCCCCCACCCCCACCCCCCTGTCATCCCCCCCCCGTCACCACCCCTTCATCACCCACACCGTCACTACCATTTTCACACCCACCCCGAAACCCCCACTGTAAACCACCCCCCCCGCAACCCCACGTCATCACCCCCCCGTCAACACCACTGTCATCCCCCCACCCCGTCACTACCACTGTCATCACCCACCCCGTCACCACCACTTTTCACCCACCCCCCCGTCAACACCACTGTCCCCCCCCGTCACTACCACTGTCATCCCCCCCCCGTCACCCCACTGTCATCCCCCACCCCGTCACCACCCCCTGCCCCCCCCACCCCCCACCATCATTGTTCACCCCACCCCGTCACCCCCACCCCACCACCCTGTCACCATCATTTTCCCATCCCCCCCCCCGTCCCCAATTCATCACCCACCCCGTCACCACCATTGTCATCACCCACCCCGTCACCACCACTGCCACCACCCCCCCTCCCATCCCCTTACCCCCCCCCTTACCCCCTTCCCAAACCCCCCCCGTCCCCCCTGTCATCCCCAACCCCACCATCACTGTCACCCAAACCCCGTCACCACCACTGTCATCACCCCCCCCCCGTCACCACCACTGTCATCACCCACCCCGTCACCACCATTGTCATCACCCACCCCGTCACCACCCCCCCCCCCACCCGTCACCATCACTGTCATCACCCACCCGTCACCATCACTGCCACCACCCACCCGTCACCATCACTGTCATCCCCAACCCTCACCATCACTGTCATCCCAACCCCCGTCACCCCTGTCTCCCCAGCCCACCCTGTCCCCCACACCGTCACTACCACTTTCATCACCCACACCGACACCACCCTGTCATCACCCACCCCGTCACCACCACTGTCATCACCCCCCCGTCACCCCCTTTTCATCACCCACACCGACACCACCACTGTCATCACCCCCCCGTCCCCCTGCCATCCCCCCACCGTCACTCCCCTTTCATCCCCCACACCGACACCACCACTGTCATCCCCCCCCCGTCACCATCACTGTCATCACCCACCCGTCACCATCACTGTCATCACCAACCCGTCACCTCACTGTCATCACCAACCCCGTCACCACCACTGTCATCACCCACCCCGTCACCACCACTGTCATCACCCACCCCGTCACTACCACTTTCATCACCCACCCCGCACCACCACTGTCACCACCCACCCCGTCACCACCACTGTCATCACCCACCCCGTCAACCACCCTGTCATCACCCCCCCCGTCACCACCACTGTCATCACCCACCCCGTCACCACCACTGTCATCACCCACCCCGTCACCACCACTGTCATCACCCACCCCGTCACTACCACTGTCATCACCCACCCCGTCACCACCACTGTCATCACCCACCCCGTCACCACCACTGTCATCACCCACCCCGTCACTACCACTGTCATCACCCACCCCGTCACCACCACTGTCATCACCCACCCCGTCACCACCACTGCCACCACCCACCCGTCACCATCACTGTCATCACCCACCCCGTCCCACCCTCCACCCCCCTTCCCCTCCCATCCCACTGTCACCACCTTTCCCCCCACCCCTACCACCATTTACCCCCCCCACCCCCCTGTCATCACCCACCCCGTCACCACCATTGTCATCCCCCCCCGCACCCCCCTGCCCCAAAGTCCCACCCACTGTCTCACCCCCCGTCACCATCCCTGCCACCACCCCCCCGGTCCCACCGTAAATCCCCCCCCGTAAACCATCACTGTCATCCCCAAACCCCCGTCCCCCAAATGTCACCCACCCGCACCCACTAAAAATCCCCCCACACCGTCCCCCCTGCCCCACCCCCCGCCCTCACTGCCACCCCCCCCGTCACTCCCTCCCACCCCCCACCCGCACCTTTTTCCCCGTCATCACCCAACCCACTACCCTGTCATCCCCCCCCGTCAATCCGCCCCCCCCCCCTCCCTCACTGCCACCCCCCCGTCCCCATCACTGTCTCCCCAAACCCCCGTCACCATCCTGTCATCACCCCCCGTCCCACCCTTGCCCCCCCCACCCGTCACCATCCGAAATCCCCCCCCGTCACCACCCTGTCATCCCCCCCCGTCACCACCACTGTCATCCCCCCCGTCACCATCCCCTTCATCCCAAACCCCGTCACCTCACTGTCATCCCCCCCGTCACCACCCCCAAAAAAAACCCCCCCCGTCCCCACCTTGTCTCACCCACCCCGTCACCACCCCCCACCACCCCCCGTCCCATCATTCACCCACCCCCCCGTCCCACCCACTGCCACCCCCAACCCGTCCCATCACTGTCATCCCCACCCGTAAATTACCACTGTCATCCCCCCCCGTCCCATCATTTTCCACCCCCCAGAACCATCACTGCCCCCCCCCCGTCACCATCCTGAAAAAAATCCCCAAACCCCGTCACCATCACTTCACCCCCCCACCCGTAAACCATCACCCACCACCCCCCCTCCCATCATTCATCCCCCACCCGTCCCCAAAATGTCATCCCCCACCCCGTCACCACCACTGTCATCACCCACCCGTCACCATCACTGTCATCACCCACCCGTCACCACCCACTGTCATCCCCCACCCCGTCCCCCCCCTTTAAATCACCCACCCCGCCACCAATTGTCATCACCCCCCCGCCCACCCCACTGCCACCCCCCCCGTCCCTCACTGTCTTCCCCACCCGTCACCCACTGCCACCCCCCCCGTCCCAACCCACTGCCCCACCCCACCGTCATTTTCCCCCCACTGCCACCAAAGTCACCACCCTTTGTCATCCCCCCCGTCACTCCAATTCATCCCCCCGTCACCATCCCCCCCAACCCCCCGTCCCATCACTGCCCCCCCCCGTCCCCATAAGGGCCATCACCCAACCCCGTCCCATCCCTGTCTCCCCCACCCGTCACCATAACGCCACCACCCCCCCGGGTCCCATCACTTAATCCCCCACCCGTCCCATCCTGTCTCCCCCCCCCGTCCCACCCTGTCATCCCCCCCCGTCACCATCCGTAAATTCACCCCCCCGTCACCACCCTTTTGTCATCAAACCCCCGTCACCACCATTGTCATCCCCCCCCCGTCACCACCACTGCCACCCCCAGTCACCATCCGAAATTCCCCCCCCCGTCACCACCACCCCCACCACCCCCCCGTCACCATCCGTCTCCCCCCCGTCACTCCACTGCCCCCCCCTTCCCTCACTGTCACCCTTTCCCCCGTCACCACCATTTCATCCCCACCCCGCAAATTTTGTCATCACCCCCCCCGTCACCACCACTGCCAACCCCCCCGCCCCAACCCTGTCACCCCCCGCCCCTTCACTGCCACCCCCCATACCCACTGTCACCCACCCCCCCGTCCCCCACCATTGTCATCACCCACCCTTCCCCCACTGCCACCACCCCCCCGTCACCATCACTGTCATCCCCCCCCCGTCACCACCATTGTCACCCACCCCCCCCTCACCCCCCACTGCCACCCCCCACCCGTCCCCCCATTAATCACCTACTCCGTCACCCCCCTGTCATCCCCACCCCCCCCACCCTGCCCCTTCCCCCAACCCCGTCCCCCATTGTCATCCCCCCCCGTCCCCCCTTTCCCACCCCCCACCCGTCACCCCAGTAATCCCTTTTCCCCGTCAATCCTGTTCCCCAAAATCCCCACCACTGTTCCCTACCCCGTCACCCCCACTGTTCACCCATCACCACCACTGTCATACCCCCCCTCACCACCTTTTCATCACCCCCCCCGTCCCCCATACCACCCCCCCGTCCCCCACCACTTAAATACTTAAAAACTGCCCCATCACCCACCCCGTCCCCACCATTACCCCAACCCCTCCCACCATTGTATCCCCCAAAAGCACCCCCATTTTGCCACCCCCCCCGTCCCCCTGTCATCACCCTGTAACCACCACTGTCATCCCCCCACCCCCCCCAACCCTGTCATCCCCACCCCGTCACCACCTTTTGTATCCCCCCCCCCGTCACCACCACTGCCACCACCCCCCCGCCACCAAACCCACCCACCCCCCCCTCCCACCCTTAATCCCCCAAAACCCTTCCCCAAACCCGTATCACCCCCCCGCACCCCCCTGCCACC
>JAODUO010001187.1:102500-127500 GCA_025642075.2 Ridgeia piscesae | reverse complement strand
TGCCACCGTCTGCACATGCGTGAAAATTACCATATCATCCTGCCACAACTTATTTTGTGTGTGCATTTTATTGGATTTATTATTCTTCATGCGGGGCATTACGTACCGTAAAACATCATCTCAGTAACACATGTGCAGTTTTCGTATTTACTTTGTATGTAATAAACGTCCATAGAATGGACGTTTATTGTTACTTTTCGGCTTTCTATTGCATTTGAAACTCTAACATACAAAACGCGGGTGTGTTAAGGGAGTTAGGGACACAAGTCGTATTACGCAATGATAGAATTGTGCATTTCCTGTTCAATTCCGAGTGCTTACGAAATACCCTACTGACATAGAACCGTATGAAAAGCATGGCATGTGTAGTATTGTGTACCCACTGAGGTAGTTTCACGGCACTTAGCATGTGTGGGAACAAAGTGCCGTTATTCTGGCGGCTCGTGTTCCGTTCCATTTCTTGCCTAATGTTCATGTATTGTTGGATACATAATATGGCGTCCGTTTTACGAGTTGAAAAGCAATGCGTTCTGGGTGTTTTTTTAAATGCAAACTAGCAACAGATACCTCCATCTATCATTAGTGAAACTGTACAGCTCAGGAGGAAATGATAAGTGAAATGTATGAAATTTATGTTGTGTCGTATAACAGTAGTCGTAGTATACATGTGTATTCATCTCACTGCAATTATGCTCAATAATTGAGCATGCGTTTAGTTTTAAAATATTTATACAGCGTGTGTGGTTAGAATGTCAATACGTACGAAGCGATTGCACCAGCGCACCACGTGGACAAAATCCATGTTTGATGTTTGATGGAATGATTGCTGGACATTAGGTCGTGGGTCCGCCGAAATCTTAGAATGAGATTGGAATTTCAAACAAATGTGATTTTAGTTTCTTTCCATAAAATTATAGTGATGGGGAGTTGATCCCGGATACAGTGAAAGCATATTTTATTTTGTTATGTTTAGTTTTTGGAACAAAACGTTTTTGGAAAGAGATTATCTAAGGGGGTATGAGAAAACTGTAGGAAATTAATTAAATAAGACGGGAGTTGAGTGGAAAAGGCGCGATATATGGAATAGTAGCTATTTTGAATTTGATTCGCTCTACAACTCGAAGTCAGTGCATTTGTTTTAAGTCCCCGGGTCACTACGCCACTGTAAACACGGGACGCCAGGCGCACTGTGTCACTGTGTTGACACTAAACGTGCATTTTAACGAGCAATGTTTGATAATGTACATGCCGATGGAACGGACACTGTTCGATGTGTTATAAATGAGTCACAAATCGTATGCAGTCGATTCACTGCATACAGACTGTTGCAACTAATGATGGTTTCTATGTTGTTACTTGTTTCTCGTTGCATTTGAAAAATAAAACTGGCCTATTACCTTGTTTTCTGCAAATGACGTGTTATCTTTAAGTAGCCAATTACCAAGTGCGTTACAAACAACACATTGTGACTTTAGGTTGGGCGACGTTTCTTTTTCTTCTCCGCTCACAGCAGTCGTCCTCTGGAGCCAGATGTGTGCCAAACCATCCCTGGTATGTTGCCAGTGCACATGTACCAAGGGTCACTGGACTCAGGGGCAGGGGAGGGGGAAGGGGGAGTGGGAGGGGGAGAAGGGAGAGGGGGAGTGGGGAGAAGGGGGAGTGGGAGGGAGAAGGGGAGGGAGGGGAGTGGGAGAAAGGGGAGTGGAGGGAGTGGGAGGGGAGAAGGGGGAGAAGGGGGAGTGGGAGGGAGTGGGAGGGGGAGAAGGGGAGAAGGGGGAGTGGGAGGGAGTGGGAGGGGAAGAATGGGGAGTGGGAGGGGGAGAAGGTTAAAGAAAAGCGTATAGTCTGTGCACGCTTGTGAAAATGTTGACAATTGTGAACAACCCCTTAATTAATCCCAATTTCTATCTTCGCTGTTTTGATTTTTGGAAAACATTACCAGCAAACGATTCGTTCGAAAACTGAGAACAATTGATAGGGATTTTTAAACCAAACCTGGCGGGCAATATGTACCTTCAACATATATCATGTTATAATATTGAGAAAAAAGTATATGAAGGCATATATAGCCAAGAAAATCACAACGCCTCTATATAAGATAATAGGACCGTCCTGTTCAACATACCAGAACTGGTTGTCTAAAGTAGACACTTAGTTGTCTATATTCGACCATTTGGCAATTTATGTTTGATTAAATATAAAACATCTGAAAGCTTGTGTATTTGTTATTGTGGTAGTCATTGATGTTTAGTCCAAACTGTCAGCCTCCAGAGTAACTCAGTAATTTCCCTTAAACATGTATTAAATGATATAACAATGAAGTAAAACTTAAGGGATGTGATACATTAGATGCTTTTGACATGTTTTTATTTCGTGAAGCTTGTTCCATTAAAGCACAATAATAAAAAGGCAATGTTATTACCTTTAGCTGTGTGTGATTTGTTCAACATGACCGACCGACGCCTGGTCTTAATGGTGCATTCTGGGATCATCCGTCTTTTAAATAGTAAATATCAGTTAACCGATATGTCCCATACACTATAAATTGCTTTCCTCAACAATATATTTATATAATACAACATTTTAAAATGCAACATCACCAGACAACACATTAGATCGGTGCCATGTGTTTATTATTCCGCTGCAAGACTTGGCAATCAGTGGGTGTGAAAACAGAACAGAATTTATCGAATAACATCAAATGCCAAAAGTTACATGTAAGGTAAAGTTTAAACTGGAGATTTTAAACATGCAACAGTTTGACTGTATATAATAATTTTAAAATTTGGCGCGTACTCTTCAGAATGTTTTATGTAATTGTACATACATTTACGTATGCCATGAAATCGTATAGTATACAGGAAATCGGCGACTTTCAATTTATAGCGCATGTGTTGTTTTGGCCCATGAGTGTACCCATGAGTGTACCCATGAGTGTACCCATGGGGCCAAATGCAGTGCGAACGTGTTTACATTAATATAATATGAGTATTGATTATAGGCTATGAAGACCACCACGGAGATTGCACTAGCTGATACAAGCTTATGTAAAACAACGTAGACACGTGATATACTGACCACGTGATATACTGACCACGTGATATACTGACCACTAAATCCTGCAAAGCAATACAAAGGCATATTCATATGCCAATGTAATACCAGACCGAGAAGAATGTTCACAATCGACCACTTCTCTAAAGAAATCCAACCCCTTACGTCGTATGCACGCTGAGTCAACAGCGATTGTGATACAGGTGTTTTTGTTTCGTTGCTGTCTAATCATAATCATAATCGTGAAATTTGTATAGCGCTGTTCCAACATCCGTTGCTCACTGCACTGTACGGAAAGTTCTTAAAAATAGATAGGTCTTTAGTTTAACTTTAAAATTAGCAGTGTTCACAGATGCTGCGGTAACTCATTCCACAGACATGGGGCTGCCACGCTGAAAGCTCTGTCACCCATCTGACGTATCCTACTGTATATACGGTTTATGTTAATATCAAACTGGTATATTTCAATATAAATATGTCATGCTATGTGGGTGTTATTACTAATTACGTTATGTTCCTAATGACATACATACGAGCCGAGTTATCATCTGTTAAATATGCGTAAAACACGCCGCTAGTCGGCAGCACCGGAATAAGAATTTGTGACAATGTTCAATAGATGTCAGCACAGTTGAAAACTAGCGGTCCAAAATATGTTTTTGTGTGATGTTTTTATGATTTTGATAATATAAATAAAAACTGGAATTTGATATGCGTTGTCTAAAACGCAGCAACACATTTAGCGATGGTCTTACACAGTGTCAAGATAATTGAATATAAATTTTCTAGCCGATGTCATAATGTGCGCAGGGTCTTCAGCTGTAGGTAAACAAAAACAAATCAATTTAATAATATATAAACTTATGTTGTTTTGCTTCTTGATACTTCAATAAAATTATTAAAATGTCTTCGATATAAAAAAAAAACACAATTACGTCACCGTTTGTTAAACAATTTGCTAACCAAAATAATAATAATAAATAACTGAAGCGAATTCCGAGTTGATTGTTTCTGCAATAATAAATAAATAAGTAATAATTTTAAAATATTGGTGTACCGTGTAAATGTTGTCTCTGCACATGTTACGTAGCTCAGAAAGTCACACAGCTCAAGTCGGCGGGAAAGGCAAGAACAAAGGACCGACTACCTGCGCACAACGACGAGTGTTGCCGACTCGTGGACACAGAACAAACCGAGTTGCTAATCGGAACAAGATGTTTTTTTATAACTGGGCCCTTTACGTTATATAAATAATATGAATTAATTATCCAAAGATTACATGATTGATATAAAAAACTTGTATATCTCCCATTTCATATAATCATCATACTACAATATTATGTACATCTACACAACGTGATTTAACTCGTGTGGTGCATCATAATAGCTCACACTACAATGCAATGCGCAACAAATCAACTTGGTTTAACCCATTTTGAAATACATCGTTATAAGACAAATACACATACACAGAAAGAGAATACGTTACAGTGGAGATAAGACTTGTTACAGAATCATGGTGTTAGTGATATGAAAACAAACTGCAAGATTTGCTAGTATTTACCTATCACAGTACTCAGGGAAAAAATCATAATAAATAAATTGCTATTCTATATACCACAATTACTTTCAAATCTTTACCGGATATCCCCCTCGCCAGCTCTAGTTTGTATCGACGCCACCTCCCCCCTGCAATATAGAACTAGTTATGTCTATCAGTGTGTGTTTGGTTTAATAAGCATTACAGTGTGGCGTATTAGAAACGAAGCCACTGCAATAGCATACGTCATCTAGAAAACGAACACGTCTGCTATTAGAAGTGTACTGAGTTGATGCGAATCACAAGTCAAATGATATGACGACTACGACGGTGACGGTTTGCCCTACACTGCTGACACACAGGTCTTATGTCATTTGATCGCAATCATATGATTCCGCTTCCGGTCGACCGGGTAGCGGCAGACACAGACTGCGCGGCGACACGCAAGTGTTTCGGCAAATTTCCGGTTGTGGCAAACAGTCAAACACACTGTAGACAACACAGTATTTGCACCCTGTGTGAGAGCCACGATCCGTGTTCTGTTCCGTTACATATTGTTCGTTTGTCCAGTCATGCGTTACACGGATACGATTGAAGTTATACCGTCAAGAGTTTGCAGTTTCCGATCTACGGAATTTTCCATCCGGCTGGTGAGGGTGATGACGCCGTAAGACTGCTCCGTCCCGTGTACGATGACGTCAGACTGCCGTATACTCGCGTACGTTTCGTGGTGTACCAGCCAGTCAGCGAGTGGTCAGCGGTCAACGAATTTCGGAACGTCAGCTTTCGATTGCATGCACGTGACTTGCTGAAATGCACAGAGATGGCAACCATTGAAATGGTCGTGAAGTGTGACAGTAATTGTTGAAATAATCGTGATGTGTGTCGTCAAACAAAAATGTATAATTCACTACCTGAATTCCGTGGCGAGGCCCGACACAATTTGTGTTTTACAGAAAGTAATATATATATATATATATATATATATATATATATATATATATATATATATATATATATATAATATATATATATATATATATATATATATTCGTGTATATATATATATACATATATATGTATATATATATATATATATATATATATATATATATATATATATATATATATATATATATATATATATATATATATATATATATATATATATATGCATATATCATTTTATAGCAATATATTCAGTCTTAGGCAGCACTTCCCCAAACCTGTACCCAGAAATATGACCCATTCTCAGTAAACAAATCATTTCCACTAAAATCTAATTCCAGCGTTTTCATCAAAACTATTGTTGAGATAATTTGATAAGTGAACCTTTTGATACATGATGATGACTTAATATTATTAATATCTCCGTCCAAGAAGGGCTCCGTGGGTAGATAACAACTGAAAGTGCTACTTCGCATGACATGTTTTGTAATGAAAAGAAGGCTATGTGATGTATTGTGATGTAGTGTGCTGCAGCAAAGGTCCCACATCTGTCAACTTCAAAACATGCTATTCAGGGTGGCATCCATCAAAGACAGAATGCTAGAACACGTTATATCTAGAACACGTTATTAATGAAGACAATGTATGAGAAAAGATTAGCAATTATATTGTGCACATCAGTTTTGTAAATAGTGACACGATGTATTCGTCTTATTTTCATAACAATGGATGAAACGATTTTTTCTCCAGTAATTTACTTTTGTTACTATACTTATTATTCTTGATGTGGCTGCCACGGAATCCAGTTGAGTAACTTTGGGTTTTCTTTTTTTCGCGTTGGCGTTATTTTACGTGTATGACTGTCGAACTTTCTTATATTAAGCACTTTAATGACTGAAATAAATGTATCTACCTCAAATGAATGAATGTTCAAAACTACGCCTGTCACATACGACGACTGATTGAGGTGGAGATCTAAAGTGGTGCTATATAAATATATGAAGCGACCGTTGAAGAAGATCCTAGTCGATGAGTTTATTGCAGACCATTGTAAAATGACATTTTTATAGTGTGCATTTTTGTTTGCAACGCTGGTGGAAGATATCTGTAATGTTTTTATAGCTTCACCGTATTCTTCCACCTCTCCCAACTAACACCCAACCTTATAACTATTATAACGTTTTTTATGGTAAACCTGTATTATAAAAGTGTATTTTTGGAACATTGCTGCGACATTTCTTCAACTGAGTAAATACAAAAGTTCGCTACTATACTTCCGCAAAAAAATTGTAAGAATAAAGCAAATTTCGAATAAGAAAACTTACCGCAGTCGCCGCCAGGCGTACACGAGGACGATGTTAGTTATGAGGAATATGCCCCCGGCCACAACCCCGTAACCCCATTCTGGAAATGACGTCACGTTCCCTTCCTTGTTCGTTGGAACCTCCCGAACCTTCGCTGGTGCGACGGTTACTGTCTGAAGGTCATCCAGCGTGACGTTGCAGCAGGTCGACATCACTTCCGTCAAGTTGTCACGTGCTCCTTCGATCGCCTCCAACAGGACTTCCTGAGGGAGGGCGATACCTATCGGCAGTTACAGAATCAATTACAAAATCATAAACTGCTAAAAAAAACACGCAGTTTTAGCGCGTATGACAGGTAACTGTATTGAAAAACGATAAAAAGCAAACGAAAAACAACTATCCTACTTGCGTGTACGTTGTTTGGCAGGCTTTGCTTTACCTACGAGACTACAGCTAACTATAGCGAGGTGGGAGCCCAACAAGGGTTGCACCTGATTATTGCCTATCAACATTAAAGTGTCCTGATGTGTTAAGTTACCCGAAAACATCCTTATACCAAGCCAAATGGTTGCTGAAAACAGCAGGACTCGCTGAATACCAATGAGCACTTGAGGAAGACGAGGTCAATCTCGTCTGATTCCGCAACAGTTGTGCTTACGGTTTAAATGCTGCTTGGACAACATCAAAGTTTCATGAGCTGAGTATTCAAATGTCGAAGAATATCGTAATTTTAGTAACAACATATTTAATGTAATATTAGCAACGTTATATTCAGAAGAAAAAAAGTTACAGAAGAATAGTTCTGTTTAAAGGGAGGGTGCCAGTTCCTCTGCCCAGAATTAACCTGCTGCCTATAACGTGGGAAAGTGAAACATCAGAGGTACTGCGGCTAACTCTCCTCGCCTCGACATTATCGCCAATCAATTTTGTTTTGAAACCGTATGTTTTCTTTACCATTTGAACATGTTGCAGGCGGGATCTTTCAAATTGCGAACATTGTTCAGAGCTTACAAAAGTAACTAAACACAAATTGGCAGGCAGTAAACCTTCAACACGCACGTTGAAGTCTTAAGAACGTAATATAACTGATAGAAACAAAACCTACGAGCTTTAAGGAGATATCATTACCTGGTGAGAGAGACCGGCGCTGTCTCGGTCTCGGTCTCGGGCTCTGGGCGATGTTACACAGCTGGTTGTTGAGTTCACCAAGAGCATAGATGAGGGCGACCGTCAGCTCATGCCCCAGCACGTCGTACTGTATCGGGTACCCGTCCCCCACCCTCACACCCTTCTCCGTCACGTAAATCAGGGGGCGCGGGCTGCAGGCAAGACAAGAACTGCTGACGTCACGGCGGTGGCGGTGGCGGTGGCGGTGGCGGTGGCGGTGGCGGTGGCGGTGGCGGTGGCGGTGGCGGTGGCGGTGGCGGTGGCGGTGGCGGTGGCGGTGGCGGTGGCGGTGGCGGTGGCGGTGGCGGTGGCGGTGGCGGTGGCGGTGGCGGTGGCGGTGGCGGTGGCGGTGGCGGTGGCGGTGGCGGTGGCGGTGGCGGTGGCGGTGGCGGTGGCGGTGGCTGGCGGTGGCGGTGGCGGTGGCGGTGGCGGTGGCGGTGGCGGTGGCGGTGGCGGTGGCGGTGGCGGTGGCGGTGGCGGTGGCGGTGGCGGTGGCGGTGGCGGTGGCGGTGGCGGTGGCGGTGGCGGTGGCGGTGGCGGTGGCGGTGGCGGTGGCGGTGGCGGTGGCGGTGGCGGTGGCGGTGGCGGTGACGGTGACGGTGACGGTGACGGTGACGGTGACGGTGACGGTGACGGTGACGGTGACGGTGACGGTGACGGTGACGGTGACGGTGACGGTGACGGTGACGGTGACGGTGACGGTGACGGTGACGGTGACGGTGACGGTGACGGTGACGGTGACGGTGACGGTGACGGTGACGGTGACGGTGACGGTGACGGTGACGGTGACGGTGACGGTGACGGTGACGGTGACGGTGACGGTGACGGTGACGGTGACGGTGACGGTGACGGTGACGGTGACGGTGACGGTGACGGTGACGGTGACGGTGACGGTGACGGTGACGGTGACGGTGACGGTGACGGTGACGGTGACGGTGACGGTGACGGTGACGGTGACGGTGACGGTGACGGTGACGGTGACGGTGACGGTGACGGTGACGGTGACGGTGACGGTGACGGTGACGGTGACGGTGACGGTGACGGTGACGGTGACGGTGACGGTGACGGTGACGGTGACGGTGACGGTGACGGTGACGGTGACGGTGACGGTGACGGTGACGGTGACGGTGGTGATCGTGGTGGTAGGGTTACAAATATCAAATATCAATTTTAATGATTGCTTGTAATAGCGGACTTCACAAGATCGCTAATATCACGTGGTGTCGTTATCGGGTGTAATGACTGAGAGTTTACCTGATGGAGAGTGGAGAGCCGGGACAACAGGTGTAGTGTTTGAGAGTTTACCTGACGAAGAGTGGAGAGCCGGGACAACAGGTGTAGTGTTTGAGAGTTTACCTGACGGAGAGAGGAGAGCCGGGACAACAGGTGTAGTGTTTGAGAGTTTACCTGACGGAGAGAGGAGAGCCGGGACAACAGGTGTAGTGTTTGAGAGTTTACCTGACGGAGAGATGAGTGCCGGGACAACAGGTGTAGTGTTTGAGAGTTTACCTGAAGGAGAGAGGAGAGCCGGGACAACAGGTGTAGTGTTTGAGAGTTTACCTGACGGAGAGAGGAGAGCCGGGACAACAGGTGTAGTGTTTGAGAGTTTACCTGACGGAGAGAGGAGAGCCGGGACAACAGGTGTAGTGTTTGAGAGTTTACCTGACGGAGAGAGGAGAGCCGGGACAACAGGTGTAGTGTTTGAGAGTTTACCTGACGGAGAGAGGAGAGCCGGGACAACAGGTGTAGTGTTTGAGAGTTTACCTGACGGAGAGAGGAGAGCCGGGACAACAGGTGTAGTGTTTGAGAGTTTACCTGACGGAGAGAGGAGAGCCGGGACAACAGGCGTAGTGTTTGAGAGTTTACCTGACGGAGAGAGGAGAGCCGGGACAACAGGCGTAGTGTTTGAGAGTTTACCTGACGGAGAGAGGAGAGCCGGGACAACAGGTGTAGTGTTTGAGAGTTTACCTGACGGAGAGAGAGAGCCGGGACAACAGGTGTAGTGTTTGAGAGTTTACCTGACGGAGAGATGAGAGCCGGGACAACAGGTGTAGTGTTTGAGAGTTTACCTGACGGAGAGAGGAGAGCCGGGACAACAGGTGTAGTGTTTGAGAGTTTACCTGAAGGAGAGAGGAGAGCCGGGACAACAGGTGTAGTGTTTGAGAGTTTACCTGAAGGAGAGAGGAGAGCCGGGACAACAGGTGTAGTGTTTGAGAGTTTACCTGACGGAGAGAGGAGAGCCGGGACAACAGGTGTAGTGTTTGAGAGTTTACCTGACGGAGAGAGGAGAGCCGGGACAACAGGTGTAGTGTTTGAGAGTTTACCTGACGGAGAGAGGAGAGCCGGGACAACAGGTGTAGTGTTTGAGAGTTTACCTGACGGAGAGAGGAGAGCCGGGACAACAGGTGTAGTGTTTGAGAGTTTACCTGACGGAGAGAGGAGAGCCGGGACAACAGGTGTAGTGTTTGAGAGTTTACCTGACGAGAGGAGAGCCGGGACAACAGGGAGTGTTTGAGATTCGAGGAGGAGAGGACAAAGGGTAGGTTGTTTACCTGACGGAGAAGGAGAGCCGGGACAACAGGCTAGTGTTTGGAGTTTACCTGAGGAGAGCCGGGACAACAGGTGTATGTTTGAGAGTTTACCTGAGAGAGAGGAGAGCCGGGACAACAGGGTAGTGTTTGGAGTTTACCTGAGGAGAGAGGAGAGCCGGACAACAGGGTAGTGTTTGGAGTTTACCTGACGGAGAAGGAGAGCCGGGACAACAGGGTAGTGTTTGGAGTTTACCTGACGGAGAGAGGAGGCCGGGACAACAGGGTAGGTTTGAGAGTTTACCTGAGGAGAGAGAGAGCCGGGACAACAGGTGTAGTGTTTGAGAGTTTACCTGACGGAGAGAGGAGAGCCGGGACAACAGGGTAGTGTTTGAGAGTTTACCTGAGGAGAGAGGAGAGCCGGGACAACAGGTGTAGTGTTTGAGAGTTCTAGCCTGATTAGAGAGAGGAGAGAGGGGACACAGGTGTAGTGTTTGAGAGTTACCACGGAGGAGAAGCCGGGACAACAGGGTATGTTTGAGATTACCTGACGGAGAGAGAGAGCCGGGACACAGGTAGTTGAGAGTTACTGACGGAGAGATGAGTGCCGGGACAACAGGTGTAGTGTTTGAGAGTTACCTAAGGAGAGAGGAGACGGACACGGTGTATGGAGAGTTTACCTGAAGAGAGTGTGCCGTGCAAAGGTGAGTTTTGAGGTTTACTGCGGAGAGAGGAGAGCGGGACAACAGGGTATGTTGAGAGTTACCTGAAGGAGAGAGGAGAGCGGGACAACAGGTAGGAGTTTACCTGACGGAGAGAGGAGGCCGGGACAACAGGTGTAGTGTTGAGAGTTTACCTGACGGAGAGATGATGCCGGGACAACAGGTGTAGTGTTTGAGAGTTACCTAAGGAGAGAGGCCGAACAGTGTAGTGTTTGAGAGTTTACCTGACGGAGAGAGGAGAGCCGGGACAAAGGTGTAGTGTTTGAGAGTTTACCTGAAGGAGAGAGGAGAGCCGGGACAACAGGTGTAGTGTTTGAGAGTTTACCTGACGGAGGAGGAGACCGGACAACGGTGTAGTGTTTGAGAGTTTACCTGACGGAGAGAGGAGGCCGGGACAACAGTGTAGTGTTTGGAGTTTACCTGACGGAGAGAGGAGAGCGACAACAGGTGTAGTGTTTGAGAGTTTACCTGACGGAGAGAGGAGCCGGGACAACAGGTGTAGTGTTTGAGAGTTTACCTGACGGAGAGAGGAGAGCCGGGACAACAGGGTAGTTTTGACCTGTAGGGAGAGAGGGAAAGGAGCCGGGACAACAGGTGTAGTGTTTGAGAGTTTACCTGAAGGAGAAGAGAGCCGGGACAACAGGTGTAGTGTTTGAGAGTTTACCTGACGGAGAGAGGAGAGCCGGGACAACAGGTGTAGTGTTTGAGAGTTTACCTGACGGAGAGATGAGTGCCGGGACAACAGGTGTAGTGTTTGAGAGTTTACCTGAAGGAGAGAGGAGAGCCGGACAACAGGTGTAGTGTTTGAGAGTTTACCTGACGGAGAGAGGAGAGCCGGGACAACAGGTGTAGTGTTTGAGAGTTTACCTGACGGAGAGAGGAGGCCGGGACAACAGGTGTAGTGTTTGAGAGTTTACCTGACGGAGAGAGGAGGCCGGGACAACAGGTGTAGTGTTTGAGAGTTTACCTGACGGAGAGAGGACCGGGAAGGTGTTTAGAGTTTACCTGAGGAGAGAGGAGAGCCGGACAACAGGTGTAGTGTTTGAGAGTTTACCTGACGGAGAGAGGAGAGCCGGGACAACAGGTGTAGTGTTTGAGAGTTTACCTGACGGAGAGAGGAGAGCCGGGACAACAGGTGTAGTGTTTGAGAGTTTACCTGACGGAGAGAGGAGAGCCGGGACAACAGGTGTAGGTTTGAGAGTTTACCTGACGGAGAGAGGAGAGCCGGGACAACAGGCGTAGTGTTTGAGAGTTTACCTGAAGGAGAGATGAGTGCCGTGACAACAGGCGTAGTGTTTGAGAGTTTACCTGACGGAGAGAGGAGAGCCGGGACAACAGTCGTAGTGTTTGTGAGTTTACCTGACGGAGAAAGGAGAGCCGGGACAACAGGCATAGTGTTTGAGAGTTTACCTGACGGAGAGAGGAGAGCCGGGACAACAGGTGTAGTGTTTGAGAGTTTACCTGACGGAGAGATGAGTGCCGGGACAACAGGTGTAGTGTTTGAGAGTTTACCTGAAGGAGAGAGGAGAGCCAGGACAACAGGTGTAGTGTTTGAGAGTTTACCTGACGGAGAGAGGAGAGCCGGGACAATAGGTGTAGTGTTTGAGAGTTTACCTGACGGAGAGAGGAGAGCCGGGACAACAGGTGTAGTGTTTGAGAGTTTACCTGACGGAGAGAGGAGAGCCGGGACAACAGGTGTAGTGTTTGAGAGTTTACCTGACGGAGAGAGGAGAGCCGGGACAACAGGTGTAGTGTTTGAGAGTTTACCTGACGGAGAGAGGAGAGCCGGGACAACAGGTGTAGTGTTTGAGAGTTTACCTGACGGAGAGAGGAGAGCCGGGACAACAGGTGTAGTGTTTGAGAGTTTACCTGACGGAGAGAGGAGAGCCGGGACAACAGGCGTAGACTTTTTTGTTGCAGAAGTTGTTCACGGCCCGGGTGATGACCGGCTTAATGTAGGTCCACAGAGATGGCCACTGGAACACACCAAACGACGGCTTATAAAGTACACCGCAACAGCAGCAAATAGCAGTAGTTGGTACTTAGCGGAAGGTAGTGTTAGATGGGCTATTTTTCATTAATTTTAATATTTACAACACAAACGTATTGCTTTGTCAAATTAACGTGTTTAATCGCATGCACTGTAATTATAAAATTGTGTAGATCTGTTTAATTCAATTTACTTTATTGTCGTACGAAGGATGTGATATTCATCATATAACTCATGATTTCGTGTACAATAATCGATCTGTAGTACACATAAGAGGTGTATTTTAAAATGTAAAAGATGATCAAGGAAGAGAAATGAAATGCAAACTGCAAAACGTCAAAATAGCGTGTATCCATGCAAATATGTGACAAATAGCACGTGTCTAACATACATATATAGGCAACTATACATTGCTAATTGAAAGAAGGTTGGCTGAGTGGCTGTACTGGCGATCTGTGTGGAGCCGCAGGAGGTAACAGATATTAAACACATCAAACTTTTCATTAAACATAAAAACCTACTTTGTGCACCTATATTAGGTATGTTATTGTAATTACAATTAAATGTATGTCAATTACGACCTTGAGTAGTTGCACTAATACTGCTGTTTTTGCTACTGCATTACAAAGCGTGCTCCTATAAGTCTTGCAAGTCCCTAGTTCCCACGCATTCAACCCACAACTGGGGCAAAATGTTACAAAAAGACTTTCTGCTAATGTCAACGGAAGAGATAGCTTTATTTTTGATTTGAAGACGTCAAACAAGCAATGTTCAACACACACCCGGATGTAGTGTCGTCAATTTGATCCGATATAATAAGCCAAAAACGTTAGTTATTTAAAATTGAAGCCGTGTTTGCGTTAAATACAAACACTCATGTGCGGGTAAAATGCAAGATGTAAATACAATGTCATTAGACTGTGTTGCCGTGTTGGCATGGCAGTATCAGATTATTCCGATGACTTTGTCGTTGTTAAATATTAATAACAACGAATGTTTTATTACTAAACTTACTTTGTCGATTGAGGTCCACAGTCTCAACAGAACTCCGACCCTGGTTTGTTCGTCATTATCTTGTGGTGTTGTCGTGGGCGTTGATTTTGTTTTTGTTGGTGGTGGTGTTGGCGTTGTTGTTGTAGTCGTTGGTGTTGATGTTGTCGGTGGCGTTGTGGTTATAGTCGTTGGTGTTGTCGTTGTGGTTGTTGTTGTTGTAGTCGTTGGTGTTGTTGTTGTCGGTGGCGTTGTGGTTGTAGTCGTTGGTGTTGTCGTTGTGGTTGTTGTTGTAGTCGTTGGTGTTGTTGTTGTCGGTGGCGTTGTTGTTGTTGTTGTAGTCGTTGGTGTTGTCGTTGGTGTTGTTGTTGTAGTCGTTGGTGTTGTTGTTGTCGGTGGCGTTGTGGTTGTAGTCGTTGGTGTTGTCGTTGTGGTTTTTGTTGTAGTCGTTGGTGTTGTTGTTGTCGGTGGCGTTGTTGTTGTTGTAGTCGTTGGTGTTGTTGTTGTAGTCGTTGGTGTTGTTGTTGTCGGTGGCGTTGTGGTTGTAGTCGTTGGTGTTGTGGTTGTGGTTGTAGTCGGTGGTGTTGTAGTAGTTGTTGGCGTCGTTGCTGTAGTTGTTGGTGTTGTCGTCGTCGTTGATGTTATAGTTGTTGATGTTGTTGTTGTAGTTGTTGACGTTGTTGATGGAGTAGTTGTTGTAGTTGGTAATGTCGTTGTTGTAGACGTTGGTGTCGTTGAGGCTGTTGTTGGTGTGGTTGTTGTAGTTGGTGGTGTGGTTGTTGTTGTCGTGGGTGTCGTTGTTGTAGTTGGTGTTGTTGTAACCGTTGTCGTTGTAGTGGTTGGCGTTGTTGTTGTCGTCGTTGGTGTTGTCGTTGTAGTGCTTGGCATTGTCGTTGTAGTTGTTGTTGTCGGTGGCGTTGTTGTTGTAGTCGTTGGCGTTGTTGTTGTCGGTGGCGTTGTTGTTGTAGTCGTTGGTGTAGTAGTCGTTGTCGCTGTTGTCGTTGTGGTTGTCGTCGTTGGTGTTGTCGTTGTAGTGCTTGGCGTTGTCGTTGTAGTTGTTGTTGTCGGTGGCGTTGTTGTTGTAGTCGTTGGCGTTGTTGTAGTTGTTGGCGTTGTTGTTGTAGTCGTTGGTGTAGTAGTCGTTGTCGCTGTTGTCGTTGTGGTTGACGTCGTTGGTGTTGTCGTTGTAGTGGTTGGCGTTGTTGTTGTCGGTGGTGTTGAAGGCGTCGTTGTTGTAGTTGATGGTGTTGTCGTCGTCGTTGTTTTTGGAGTCGTTGTTGTAGTAGTTGGTGTTGTAGTCGACGTTGGTATTATTGTCGTTGTTGTTGACGTTGTTGTTTTTGTCGTTGGCGATGTTGTTGTGGTTGTTGATGTAGTAGTATCAACTGATGTCGTTTCTGCTGCTGTCGTCGTTTTAGACTCGACACAACTTCCATCAGTTTCCTCTGCACAGACAACGAACACAAATGAAGACATGATTAACTAGTCCGTGCGTGCTCGCTCCAGTTGTGTGAGAAACATCGAATCAGTGCACAACGAACTGTGGCTCTCTCGTAGTTATGGGGCAGTAGGAAACAAGTACAACTCCGCCGCCATCTGAATAGTCACGTGTACAAAAGCTACAACAGTTACCAGCTACGTTCCTGATCTATAGACCGTTTTAATATACTATTTTATTTCCGGCAGTGCATACTGGCGCAACATGTTATTGCGTCTAATGATAGGTAATGACTCAATGATCTCGCCAAATATTGACATTATACTGCCTTGTCGTTTAGTTCAGAATTCTGACTGCCTGGAGGGCAAGTTAGAGAAGGGGTCGTATTAGTTGACGCATGCGTACCACAGACGGAGCACATGAGGGGGCAGGTTTTCTTAATGAACGGTGCGTCACACAAACTCTTGGGCCACACGCCATTGCAGTTGACGTGCATGTCCTTGCATTCCGCTGAAACAACGACACACGACACGGTCGATCACGTTTGAAATGAGAACAATGGGAAGGAATGAAATACGTCCTCTTTGTACGTGTGTGTGTAATCCCCAAATGAACCCCTTTCCGTATTCCTCTCGGTCTACCTCTGCCTCTGATTCACCTCTCCATCACCCTCCCCAACTCCCATTCGCTCTCCATTTCCATCTCCCTCCCTCCCTCCCTCCCTCCCTCCCTCTCCTCCCTCCCTCCTCCCTCTCCTCCTCCCTCCCTCCCTCCCTCCCTCCTCCCTCCTCCTCCCTCCCTCCCTCCCTCCCTCCTCCCTCCCTCCCTCCCTCCTCCTCCCTCCCTCCCTCCCTCCCTCCCTCCCTCCCTCCCTCCCTCCCTCCTTCCCTTCCCTTCCCTCCTCCCTCCTCCCTCCCTCCTCCCTCCCTCCTCCTCCTCCCTCCCTCCCTCCTCCCTCCCTCCCTCCCTCCCTCCCTCTCCTCCCTCCCTCCCTCCCTCCCTCTCTCCCTATCTCCCTATCTCCCTCCCTCCCTCCTCCCTCCCTCCCTCCTCCTCTCCCTCCCTCCTCGTCCCTCCTCTCTCTCCCTCTCCTCTCCTCTCTCTCCCTCCTCTCTCTTCCGTCCCTCCTCTCCTCCCTCTCTCCTCCCTCCTCTCTCTTCTCTATCTCTCCTCTCTCTCTCTCTCTCCTCTCTCTCCTCTCTCTCTCTCTCTCTCTCTCTCTCTCTCTCTCTCTCTCTCTCTCTCTCTCTCTCTCTCTCTCTCTCTCTGCGTGGCCCGGAAACACTTCTCTCCTCTCTAAAGGATTACTCCATTTATCCCTCGCAAAAACAAAAAATCTAGAATTAAACATTTACACATAAAAAGGGTGTATCCCTTGATTGACTGGAGTTGCCGTTTAACTGACGTCATTCACGAGTGGCTCGCGCGGCACACGTCATATTAGTGGCATCCAGACATGTCACTCTGGTGTCGTGTCATAATAGATGCAGCAAAAACAGGTGAAAGGTGATTTTTTGAATGAAGACTTAAATACGGATGTTTTTTTCAGTAGAACACCATGTGTCAAAAGTGCTGCTTCGGTCGACAACCACAACAATGTGTAAACACATGTTGCGTCGAATATAACGAGCTAAATATGTTACCTTGTTACTAATAGAATGTGTTATTATTATTATTTGCGTTGTTATTATTATTATTATTATTATTATTATTATTATTATTATTATTATTATTATTATTATTATTATTATTATTATTATTATTGTTGTTGTTGTTGTTGTTGTTGTTGTTGTTGTTGTTGTTATTATATTAATATTAGCACGTAGTTCGTTAAGTTAGTTTTACTCCGTTTCAATGTGTGGTCTGTGCGGTACCTTGCAACGTCAGGCGTATTGAGCACAGGGACGTGTACTTTCGCATTAAGTGAAAATAACGTATGTTATCGAGTTATATTTCTATTTATAATGTGGCCATTTCATGGGCGTCACATTCCAATTTCGCACAGCATTGGACATATAACACGCAGTCGTTTTACCCCCAGCATATATAATTTATTTAAGTATCAATATAGTATATTATAATTGAAGAATAAATAGTCGATCTTTATATAAATTACCTTGTACAACAGAAGCATTGTCGGCTGCATGCCTATGTTCATAAAAAATAGTAAGAGTACAAATTCATTTCACTTGATTAACATGAATCCAATGTAAATTACCTATCCGTCCATGCCTACCAAATGAGACCCCAACTCTTCTGACAAAGAGTACAAAAGGCGACTTCCGGTGTTACTCACTCACCTGAGCAGTCCAACCCGAGGTATCCCGTCATGCAGTTGCAAGTGCAAGACGTCTCGTTGACGACTCCACAGTTCTGACACTGCCGCTGGCATTCTACACAAAAAGTACACCGACACTGACACTGACACTGACACTGACACTGACACTGACACTGACACTGACACTGACACTGACACTGACACTGACACTGACACTGACACTGACACTGACACTGACACTGACACTGACATTGACACTGACACTGACACTGACACTGACACTGACACTGACACTGACACTGACACTGACACTGACACTGACACTGACACTGACACTGACACTGACACCTACACCTACACGTACACCTACACCTACACGTACACCTACACGTACACCTACACCTACACCTACACCTACACCTACACCTACACCTACACTACACCTACACCTACACCTACACCTACACTTACACTACACCTACACTTACACTTACACTTACACTTACACTTACACTTACACTTACACTTACACTTACACTTACACTTACACTTACACTTGTTGCGTTTTGCCCTAAGAACAATTAAATATGTCACGCGATTCACGACAATGACAACAATAACTAATACAGGCCTAATATTACACCAACAAGTGTCGTGTATTAATATTGTATATAATATATTTTCGTTTGGCTCGAGATTACGATGGAAATATAGAACATGCCAAACACTTACCGCAGTTGTTGTCTGTAGAGCAGTCTGAAACTAAACAAAATCAAACGGAGTTGCATTAACGTCTACATTTGTTAGAATTATCATTTAATTTAAATGCGTAATTATTGTATGGCAGACATCTACCCATGTGTATGTGTACCAATGTTTAAATATTGATAGTTCAGTAAGGCACTGGGAAATGGTGATAGTGTGGTGCGTATATATATATATATTTATTATTTATTGTGACTCGAGAGTCGATATATATATATATATATATATATATATATATATATATATATATATTATTGATATTGATAGGACTGGCAAGAGCTTTTAACTAACACAATGCGTGTCATTTGTGTTGAATCTAAACGTCTGAAGTTTACTGATCTGCTTTCCCCTACAGTTTGTACTCGCTTAAATACTATTTCCTACAGTTTTGTTGCAAACGAAACTTTGCAACATAATACAAAATACACGACTGCATATCCGATAGATTCGCAAGAACAACGGCCATGTGTAGGCTTGACGGGCCCTGTTGCTAGGCACGTGATGAATACATTAATTGCCTCACCTTTCCGGCAGAGTTGATTCGTGCACCAGCCCGTCTTGGACTTACAGTCCGAACAGGCCCGTCCTCTCCTGAACGGTCTTGTGGGAAGATTGCCGCTGTGGAAATCGAGCATTCGTGGTCCAATTCATAATTTGCATGATATGTGATAATTGGGTCGATGATTATACAGTACTGAGATGTAAATTTACAATATAATCAAAATTATGTAACATTATAGTATTATAGGTACTTTTTTCGTTTAATCGTTTCGTAATTCGTTTAATAGTTGTCAATTTATAATTCAAAACTGAATACATGTATTATTGTAATTATTATCGAATGACAGATAGTACAATCGTGTTTGACTCACTGACAAATACAAACACTGTGTCAATCACCTACCCTGGTCCGTAGTTGCACACGACAAATGTCCCGGTAGTTCCGTCACTGTCCGCCGAGTTTGCGCATTGGGCGAATGCGCACCCAACGTTGACGCTTTCCGCCCACACAACCTGTAACCGAAACTAACTTTTATATTATTTTAGTTTCATATGAAAACGCGTGTTTTTAGTTAGCACGCCTGTGTGTTGCGTGCGTGCGTGCGTGCGTGTGTACGTGCGTGCGGCGGGCTGACGTGCGTGCGGGGGTGCGTGCGTACGTGGGTGTGTGTTTACGTATGTTCATGTATGTGCTTATGTACGTATGCATATCTGTTTATAGGTGAATCGTGTATAAAAGATGGTTATATATCTTTCCACTGAATATTCATCTACATTCGTGTACAATAAAACTTGCAATCATTATTTCTTGTAAAAGACTACTAAACTGTTCAACTAAGTTGCGACATACATTCAACATTAGGTTATATTAATTTCACACACTCCCTATATGCAGCGCCATTCAAATGGTTTTAAAGATAACAACACGACTACAATATATTATCAATATTATATTCAGTATGCGTATTGTAATGAAATGCAGACGGCTGTCTATTTGTGCATACGTTCAGTTGATTGCTAAGCACAAAGAATTGTCACTAAAACCACGTATTGTGTTTGTGACCACTTCTGATGTCACCGAGATGCGACAGTGATTGGCATGAAATGACCCCACATATTGAACAGTGCATTTACTGTGCCGCTTAATTCAATGAAGCTAGACGTGCCACAGGCTGTGGGTTTGAAACCAGATGAATGTTGGGCGACTATTCTGGCATCATTAAATAACAACTCTTCGTGTACGTTGCGTGATAGACACGGTTGATATCATTTAATTGAGAGATACTATTCATGCTTTGACGCATAATATCGATGTCCAAAGCGGGTTTTTTATTCCACAATGCCGTAATTTATTAATAAGTGGCTAAACGCGTAGCTTTGATAAGGGGCGTAGCTTTGATAATATTCGATGGCAGTCAGTGATAACCAAACTTACATTTCCGTAGCTGTATCAAAGCGGGATCGTGACCCCCCTCGGTGCCCTTCAACATTGTTGATGACTTCTGAGTTTGATTTGGCAGATTACGGTTTGCACGCGCAGTCTCAATTGTAAAACAACCGCTCAAATATAAATTGTTTACATACAAAGTTGGTATCTTTGTGTGTAATCTTAACATTCGAAAAAGGGACAGAGGTAGAAAGACCGAGAGAATAAACAACCACTTGTCTGGCACGGACCTGCCTGTAGCTGTCACAAGGGCCGTTGCATTCGTCCTTGTCGTAGTTGTAGTTCGTTATCTCGCTGTACCACGAGTAGACGATAGTTGGTACGTTGAAGGAGAGTCCAGCTGTCGACACAAACATATTCTGTCCGACCGTAGAGTATGGGAGTTCAGACTGGTCAACCGGCTGACCCTTCCGCCACCTACACTCGTCAGCCCATTGTCCGGCCAAGTCAGCTAGTCGTAAGTCCCACTTCTGAAAAACGACAACGTAATCATCAATGGCTACAGAATGGTTAGAGTTAAAGCACTCGACTACTAATGTGCATTAAAGCACTGCTTTAATGCACATGTGCATAAAAATACAAAGCAACGTATGCAACAAACGAATTCACGATCGATCCAGCGTACATGTTCCACACGATATTGTACAATACAAATGTGTGCGCAGATGAAAAACTTATTGTTTCTCGTTCCTTAGATAAAATCAGTTACACATCTGTTTGCTTTGATAAGGTGCCATAGATTGGTCAGCACATCCTCAGGACGATTCGGAACTGGTTCTCGAAAACACCGCTCTTCTTGACACAAACATCATAGAACAACAAATCGATCATTACCAATAATTGCAGCACAGAAGGCCCAAGACTTGAGCCCTATAATTGGATTACCTTTTCAAACAGTTATTTCATCTTTGCTCGAAATTGTTCGACGCAATGTCTGTTACTAAGTATGTGTTGTTCTTAGTGCAATCTCCAGCGAAACGATGTTCTTACGCGTATATGCATTTAGGTGTCCGTGAATTAAATCACATTTGATATATTTCATCCCATTTTTCCTAATTGTCGAGATTGTTTTGTAAAAAAGATCCTTTTGTGTAAATGAATATATCATATTCTGTATCACTGAAATAAAAGTGATGTCAAGAATAATGTAGTACTACATTGGAATGTACCCATTCGTCAGTGAATGTTTCTGTTTTCTGCCTGTCAACCATACTCTGTGTCAGCCATACTCTGTGTCAGCCATACTCTGTGTCAGCCATACTATGTGTCAGCCATACTCTGTGTCAGTCATACTCTGTGTCAGCCATACTCTGCGTCAGCCATACTCTGTACAGTGACCAGTAGATACATGCGTGTTCTATTAAGTTCTTGGCACGCTTCATACCCTGGTTTTGGAAATGGACACCATCTAGACTTCTCTGGGAATCACTCAGCCACGTTGCAATCCCAGCGCGAAGAATGTACGTGTACAACCCTTGTTTTATCACAACTATTTATTTATACAGCTGCGTCGGTTGAGACAACTTTAATTGAGCAGACCATTTTCAAAATGGAAGCAAGAGTATTCGAAAACGAATTCTATTAATTGATAGACCGTTGTTCTGTATGCTACATAACAGCACTCTACAACTGCGTCACCCCCTATTGCAGCATCACATGAAAGAGGATATGATAATGGCCCCTCGTCCACGGCGCTACTATTTTAGACGTCCGCAAACAATAGTGGAACATCACCTGATGTTCGCGCCTGAAATATATCTGGAAAACGTCTCGGATATGTGCATCAGCAATCATCCTGGAGGCGGGCGTGACGAGATAAACAACTTCAACTGAATAGACGTGCTATATCTGATCACTTTGAATACACACAGGCCCGTACCAAGATCTAACAGGATAACTTTGTGATCACGATCGCTCGTTGAGATAGCGGCGAATAGTTTTCATTCACCGTAAGTTAAGTTCATTTTCAGAACGCATCTTTTCGGCCAAGTGAGTTTATAAATGATGGATCTGCTCGCAGTGTTAAAAAATGTTAAGTTAAATCTACACGCTATTTGACTACGCGATTTAGATGTTGAACATTTGCATTGGCAAACAGAAACCGGAGGAAACCCAGTCTGGTTCTCACTGACGGCTCAACAACGGACTCGGTAGCGTAACGGACACACCGAGTCACCAAACGAACACTGCTATTTGCTATATATCTACCAAGTGACACCTTAGAAACTTGCCACTGCTACCCCTATGTGACCCATTGTGACGACCTACTAAATATCTACCAAGTGACACCTTAGAAACTTGCCACTGCTACCCCTATGTGACCCATTGTGACGACCAACTAAATATCTAACAAATGACAGTATAGAAACTTGCCACTACTACCCCTAAGTGACCCATTGTGACGACCTACTAAATATCTACCAAATGACAGTATAGAAACTTGCCACTACTACCCCTATGTGAACCACTGTGACGACCTACTAAATATCTACCAAGTGACAGTATAGAAACTTGCCATTACTACCCCTATGTGACCCATTGTGACGACCTACTAAATATCTACCAAGTGACAGTATAGAAACTTGCCACTACTACCCCTATGTGACCCATTGTGACGACCTACTAAATATCTACCAAATGACAGTATAGAAACTTGCCACTACTACCCCTATGTGAACCATGTGACGACCTACTAAATATCTACCAAGTGACAGTATAGAAACTTGCCATTACTACCCCTATGTGACCCATTGTGACGACCTACTAAATATCTACCAAGTGACAGTATAGAAACTTGCCATTACTACCCCTATGTGACCCATTGTGACGACCTACTAAATATCTACCAAATGACAGTATAGAAACTTGCCACTACTACCCCTATGTGACCCATTGTGACGACCTACTAAATATCTACCAAGTGACAGTATAGAAACTTGCCACTACTACCCCTATGTGACCCATTGTGACGACCTACTAAATATCTACCAAATGACAGTATAGAAACTTGCCACTACTACCCCTATGTGAACCACTGTGACGACCTACTAAATATCTACCAAGTGACAGTATAGAAACTTGCCACTACTACCCCTATGTGAACCACTGTGACGACCTACTAAATATCTACCAAGTGACAGTATAGAAACTTGCCACTACTACCCCTATGTGAACCACTGTGACGACCTACTAAATATCTACCAAGTGACAGTATAGAAACTTGCCACTACTACCCCTATGTGAACCACTGTGACGACCTACTAAATATCTACCAAGTGACAGTATAGAAACTTGCCACTACTACCCCTATGTGAACCACTGTGACGACCTACTAAATATCTACCAAGTGACAGTATAGAAACTTGCCACTGCTACCCCTAAGTGACCCATTGTGACGACCTACTAAATATCTACCAAATGACAGTATAGAAACGTGCCATTACTACGCCTATGTGAATCATTGTGACGTCTTGCTAGATATTTCCTACGTGACGATATAGAAGTTTGCCACTAGTATTCCTATGTGAACTATTGTGACGTTTTGGTAGATAGCTATCTGTTATATGATTTTGATGACGCGGAATTGTTCCTACTTTTAAATGTCTTACTATCCACACATCGAGTTAAAATTCACATATCCCACGCTGTCGGTTTAATCAAGATAACGCAACACATCGCGGAGAATGTATCCATCATTAAACTTCGCTCAACATCCTGAATTCACATTTGCATCAGCTAGCACGTGTTGTTTTTCGCTGTGACATCTCTGCCATTACCCAAGTGACAATGAGACCGTTGCAAGTTCCCACAGTGCAGACACTTAATTCGAAGGAATTAGTTATCTGTGTAGGCATAACTGTTTCGTGACTGGTGTATAGTGAATGCTCGTATTTAGCATGTGCATACAATACCGTTACATAACAATCCGTGTCTAGAACTGAGCTCGCTACGAAAGAGAAGGCCGGTTTTACTAGATACCCCGAAGCGGAAATGTCGTCACACTCATACCGTTTGTTCACCTAATCGTATTTCAGCGTACTGAGAATCGAACATAAAGAGGATCGAACTTAAAGAGGGTCGAACATAAAGAGGATCGAACATAAAGAGGATCGAACATAAAGAGGATCGAACATAAAGAGGATCGAACATCAAGAGGGTCGAACATAAAGAGGATCGAACATAAAGAGGATCGAACATAAAGAGGTTCGAACGAAGTCATGTGCGGTTCACGTTTCGCACCGAATAAAGTCCTCTGCTTGGCATGCGGCTGGACGGGTGCCGGTGATGGATTATTGAACCACTGAAACTTGTGAAGCCCCCCGCAGGTT